>BQNB010092405.1:0-26627 GCA_026074375.1 Tanacetum coccineum | reverse complement strand
GTTGTTAAATAAAAATTATGAACAAATATATTAAATCTAAAATACAAGTTGCTAGACACTTTTCCCCGACCGTTACCATAATAAAGACACAACTATTTACAACGTCTTGATCATAGATCAAAAACAACAACCTAAGTTGGCGTTTCCGTAACGGTTAACTTCCTAATCATCCCATACTTTACATACTTTACAAGGCAAGTGGCGATATCTTCCACTATATACAATACTCTACATCGTCGATTTGTATCAACGAATAATCGATCCTTCGTGTAATTCCTTCGAAAGTTGCAAAACGATTATCTTCAAACTTTCCTTCTCTTTTTTTGTTGCTATTTTTCAAAAAATTTTTCTAATTTTTTTATAACACTATACTACGAAACTCGATGTAGTTTCACCATCTTCACGATCATAATAATTCCGGATAATTCCTTCGATAATTCTTCATTCTTTAGACGTACTATTAATTGCGATGGTAGTAAAAATACATTAGTTTTGACTATAATATACATTCCCATTTGCGATGTGCAAATTTCTTCCAATCGTACCAAAGATATAAAATTTTGACACAAGACTCAGGAAATACAAACTTTACACTTTCAGCAACTAGCAACTGTAAAATAAACTTAATCTAACAGTGTAGGCTAAGGTGTAAAGGTGTAACGAAACAATCAATTGGTGTATTTCCTAGGATTGGCTTCTAGGTTGTTCTAAGGGTAATATCTTACTCTTAAAAGTGAGAGATTAAAAAAAGGTTTATACGAGGGTTAACTAAACCAGTGAGTTAGTAGCAGCATGTAAAGGCGTTTTGGGTGTAATCCTAAAAATTTACCAATTTAAACAACTTACTCCATATAAATCCATAGTACTCATCACTACGGTCTCGAGTGATATACCAAGCCAAGTTTTAAAGTTTACAACATTACCGACATACTCATATTTTGTGGAATTTGGGTAAGCATTTAGAAACAGATAGGTTAAATCCTCGTAATATCTAACAAGGGTTATTGTGTGCAGGTTATGTATCAAGTAATTTCACAAAAGTATGCTTGAATTTTTTTTAAATTTGAGCATAATTTAAGCATTTAATGTGAAAAATAGGACAAGTATCATTCTAATTCCATCCCCCCACTTGAATTAAACAACGTCCTCGTTGTATATATAAAACATTAAATACAGGAATTAAAAAGAATTAGAATGGGAAACTCCCCTGATATTTGCTTGGTAGATTCTCCAAGTTGAGTTTATTGAGCAAGAATTCATGTTGAATAGCCGCCTTGAAGTTTCAAGACTCCAACACTTCAAGATCTCTAGATTTGTAAATTCTCCACCAATATTCGTTGATATTTCTTTCACGAGGTCTTGTATAAAATATAGGAAAAAACGTGAATTCCTATGTTGGTACCTACGGTTAATTTAAATTAAACTAAACAAACTAAATACGGGTCAGTTTTGGTGAATACGCCATATCATGTGCATAAATACGCCGTATTGCCAGAATTGACAATAACATTTTTAAAGTGCATAAAAAGTAAAAAGTAATAACGTCCAGACAATCAATACGCCGTATGGTATGGAGCGGATTGATATTTGCTTAATTGTATACTAATTTACCCGGGATTTTGCCAAATAAAAGCCAAGAAAATGCCAAAAGAATAGAAAATGTGTGCTTTTGTGTCCAATTGTGCAGGAAAGGATTGAAAAGACAAAAAGAAGCAAAAACGATCAAAAACCGACAAGAAACGGGAAAAAAGACAAAGAGTCAAGAGCAAGACAAAGAAATCAGCCAGAAATCACAGCCGGATCAGCCCGACACAGTCAAACTCAGTCAAAGAAAGGAATAAAGAAAGTCAAAGAGTCAAATTACAAGTCAAGGGGCCAAAGTTGTCAAGTGTTCAAAGATTAAAGAGCTTATGTGAAGTTTTAAAGATCAAAGGACCAAAGTTGCCAAAAGAGAAAAGTGATTTATAAAGAAGAAAAAGAGAAAGAAAGACACAAGGGCCAATATTGCCATTCTCAAACTCTCTTTTAACACTAAAAAGGGCGGAATGGGCGGAAACAAGGTACAAGGACGAGTTGTGTCAATTACCCAAACTTTCAAATAATACCCGGCTTTTTCGCAAACAGAATAACAACCTAACAAACATTAACTGATTTTCCCGCCCAAAATTCCAACAAACCCAAATCCTAATTTACCCTCACCCCGCTCCTTTTCTCTTATAAATTTCGTTCATACACTCTCCCCCCACTCACAAATCCACACGTTGGCAGCAGCTAATTGGTGCAAACACCTCACTAAACACATCAAACGGCTCAAATTCACTTCAAAAAGATCAAACGGATGAGATTTTTTTTTAGTGTAATTCAAATTCAGTATTTCTTTCAAGTGTTTTAATGTAATTCAACCAAGTTACATGTTATTTCATCAGTTAATTTTCTGTCTTAAACTTTTACTTTGTAATTTTCGTTTTTAAGCAATTTAAGTTTTCAATTTAAGCAATTAAGCTTTTAAGCTCTTGTAATCTTTTCTTTTCAACTTGTACTTTACAATTCTATTAATCTCATTCAATTTACAAGCTAATTGTTCACTTTGATTTCATTTCTAATCCGAATTTAGCAAATAAGCTTTAAATAAGCTCATTTGAGCTTATTGCTTTTAATAAGCTCAACTCTAGTCCAATTCTATTGTTTAAGCTTTCATTTAAATAGTTTAATTCATTTACAACTTAAAATGATAACTTGAATTCATAAGTCTCAAGTTGGAGGTTCACAAGGAGAAATAAGCTCATTCTAGCTTATTGAGCTTTTTGCTCTGGTTTAGAGACTTTGGAAGTCACTTAGGATAACAATTTGAGCCACTCACTCTACTAGAGTGGCTCTTGTGCTGAGACTACAAAATAAAGGTTTCATCATTTTCATTTCATTACAGCTTAATTTCAGTATATCATTTGCTTATTAGCTTTTCATGTGAGTTCATAAATGTTTGCATAAGCTTGATTAGTGTTTTTCTCATTCTGATTTGAGTTTTGATAGTTTAGTTATCAATAGATCTTTCATTTTTAAAAATCTGTCATAAGTGCTAGTAGGATTAAATTTCATAGAGGAACTAGCTTATTTTCATAAATAAGCTAGGCTTCTTATAGCTCAATTAGCTCTATTAATCCATTACAAATAAGAGTAGATAAAAAGTTCAGGTTTATTTAGCTTTTATATAGAATTGAAGTGCAAATTCTTTTTGACAGTTTTTCTAAAAGAGTGTTTGGTATTAGCTTATTTTGATTGTTAAAGTCAAACTTACTTTGTCAAAGTTTCTCAAATAGTTGAGTTAGGTTATAAAACTAGTATTCAATCAGTTTTTAGAAGTAAAAGTTAGTTTTATAAAAAATAGAGTGTAAAACTCATTGCCAGCACCAGGGCACATTTTCACACTGTAATAGGTTTAGTTTTTAGGATTCTAAAAAGTATTCTAGAGTCCAAGGTTGCTGAGTGATCACTTAGAATCATTTAGTTGCAAGATAGCTTTAGAATTCTTTCCTACATCTTTGAGCATTGCACATTGCATCAGCTGCAAAGTGCACCAGCAAGCACACTTCATTTTAGCATTCATTTTATCAATTTTCACTTTGAATTCTTTCTCATTTCCTTGTAGAAGTTTCATAAATCCTTTTACCTAAATGAAACTCACTCTACTAGAGTAGCTTATTTTCTAAATCTCAGCCCCTAAGGTCTAAAAATAAGCTTGATAGCTTATAAGAAAAAAGCTAAAAAACAGTTTCATCAAAACTTGCAAGTTTTCATCTAAATTTTCTTTCTAAATTTGTTAAGCATAGGTTAATTTCAGTTCAAATCTTCTTAAAGCACATCTTAAGCTTCAATAAGCTTCTTTTAGTTTTAATTTTCATCAAGTATTAAGCTCTCAATAAGCAAAAATCCAAAAATCTAGTAAAACTCTACTTACTGTGACAGCAACCTAGTTGCTTATTTTTCAGCTTATTCTTTGGTCTAAAGTTGAATGTGCTTTTGTTAAAGTGGTTAAAAATAAGCTGTTAAGCAACTTTGTAGTTTTAAGTTTTTGCTAATTCTCAAAATTTAATAAGCCAAAAAATAAGCTCAAGCACAGGGTCTGTTTGGTTCTTTTCTTAAACTACAAGGGTACCCGTTTTCTCTGTTGTGTAAATTTACTAAAGTTACCCCGCCTACCCTGTTCTTTCTTTTATTACATTTCCTACCCTGTCTTTCCTATTTTCTTTTAATTTACCTTTTTATTATTAATAGTATTATTAGTAATTAGGGTAGATTTTTAATAAATCCAATTAGTTGAAAAATAAAAAGTAGAAATTAGGGCTTTTATTTTTTATAACTTTCTGCACCTTTGTAGTTTCTAAAAATCATTTTTCCATATTTTTTCAGTTAAATTTGTATTTTCTAGGAATTAAAATAGAATTTAATTTTTAGAAAATAGTTTTATAAAATTAGGTTAAAAGTTTTAATTGATAAAATTAGAGTACAATTAGATTTTAAAATTTAGGGCTTTTATTTTTTATAACTTTCTGCACCTTTGTAGTTTCTAAAAATCATTTTTCCATATTTTTCAGTTAAATTTGTATTTTCTAGGAATTAAAATAGAATTTAGCCAATTTCTTTTTCTTAGAAAAATCATAAAAAATAGAAAAATAGTTGAAAAATTAAAATTCTTTTTGCATTAATTTTCATTTTAAATCTAGTATTTTTGAAAAATAAAAGAAAAATTTTAGTGTTAATTTTTAGAAAAAGTTTATTTTTGTTAATTAATTAAATCTTAGAAAATTTATAAAAAAATCCAAAAATTAATAAAAAAATATATTTCTTTTTTACAAAATTTTCTTTTGTCATTTAGTGTCTAGGAAAAATATAAAATTTAGTATAGGCTTTATTTTTCTTAAATTTCAGTTTTAGACCCGTTTTTACCGGGTAAGTTTTACCGTTTCTTTTCGTTTTACATTCAAACGACCTCCGTTTTAGTTCTAGTTTTCTTTATTTTTCAAATTAAGTTAATTAGAATTTAATTTTGATTTTTAATTTAATTTAGCATTTATTTTTCTTAATTTTTAATATTTAGATTCCCCGATACCTGATTCTGTTCCCCGTATTTAATTTAGATTTAATTTTAGGATTTCCCAATAATTAATTATGCTTCCCGTAGTTTAAGTTCTATCCATATTAACTAATTTTGTTTCCCGTAGTTTTTTTTAAGATCCCCATTTCCTTTGCTTGTTTTCCCGTAGATTAAATTAAGTTTTATTTAATTTTAGTTATAATCATATCAGTTTCTCCATCATTCAATTTCTCATCAAACCAGGATAAATTTCAATTGCAGCCTCGTTGGGACATACGACCCGGGAATATCTCTTCCGGAATCTTTTTATCATTGATTCTCTCTTATATATTTTATATATATACTATCTGACGAACCAATTTTTGGCGCCGCTGCCGGGGAGGCATTTGCTACGATTTCTATCCGACTTTGATCTGAACTTTCATACAGACTATCCAATTTGGGAGGTTATACAAAATGGGAATGGTCCTGTTTCAATCACTACAGATACATCAGGACAAATTAAGGTTTTGCCTCCTAGAACTGCAGAAGAGATTGTATCCAGAGAAAGAGAGAGAAAAGCAAGGCACCCCTTGCTTATGCCTACCAGAAGATCATCTCGCTAGTTCCCATAAGATGACAGATGCAAGAAAATGTTGGGATGCAATCATAATCTATTTTGGTGGAAATGATGAACCAAGAGATGCAAAAGTATATCTTGAAGCACAGTTTGAAGGATTTCTCGGTATCCAACACAGAAGGGCTTCACAAAGGTTATGACAGGTTCCAAAGTCTTCTAACTCAGTTAGAGATTCTACTAAGGATGCTAATCAAAAGTTCTTAAGATCTCTACCTTCTGCCTGGTCATAAGTTTCCCTTATTATGAGAACCAAACTAGGGGTAGACAGTCTTAGTTTTGATGATTTATACAATAATTAAGAGTCTTTGAGAGTGATATTAAAAGGCTCTACTGCATCATCATTCCTACTACGCCTACAGAATATAGCTTTTTGTCTCCTAGAGAACACCTGCAGTACTAATGGAGTATAAGTACCGCTTATGTTGTTCCCAAATCTTTCGGTCAAAACACGAGTGATGAACAAACTTCCTTCATACACTTCTTGCTAATCATCTAGCTGCCCTCAACTGGAATCATGAGGACTTGGAATAGATGATGAATATGACCTTGGAAGAATTGGACTTGAAGTGGAAGTGGCCTATGTATCAATGAGAATTGAAAAAGTTTTACAAGAAGACTGGAAAGAAAGTTACAAATTTGATGCAAAGATAGTATTGGCTTTGATATAAACCAATGTGGAATTGCTACAATTGCCTCAAGACAGGTTTCATTTTGCTAAAGAGTGTAGATTTAAGGGAACTCAGATTATAGGAGAAGGGATGCATGGAATTCTAGAAACAAGGATGGGAGCAGAACTGGACAAAAGGAGGATTCTAAGGCATTGGTGTCAGTTAATGGAGAAGGTGTGGATTAGACAAATCATTCAGAAGATGAAGATTATGCCTTGATGGCTTGGCAACTGCTTTTAGACTCTGGACACAGAGGTAATTTCTTGTTCAAATAAGTGTAAAGAGTCTTTATGCTTGTCTTAAAATATATATGACTGCTCAAAGAGAACAAATTAGTGATGGAAGCCATAGAAATAATAGCATACTCTCAAGGTCTTAAGAAAGTTGAAGAACAGTTAGTATGATCATCAACAAGGACAACATTTGGTAATGAACAAAAAGATAAAGTTTATGAAAATAGATTTTGATGATAAAAAGATGTTTAACATACCATAAGAAATTATTAGCAGAAGCTCAAAAAGAAAAAAAGAAGATTTAAAGGCTAAAAAGTAGAAAACTTGGCTTAATTTCTTCTACAAAATCTTAGTAAATGCTAAATACCCAAATGAGAGCTAATGATAAGTTTGGGGGCTTGTAAAGGGGAATCCACAGATATGTTGGTATTTTGGACGTTATGGAAAATTGAGTGTCTAAAGGGCAAACCCAAACTGGGTCTTTGGTATCCTAGAGTATCTTCATTTGACTTGGAATCCTACTCAGATAGTGATTATGCTGGAGCCAATCTTGATAGGAAATCCACAACAGGAGGTTGTCAATTTCTTGGCAGGAGACTCATCTCTTGGGAATGCAAAAAGTAGACCATTGTGGCCACTTCTACTACAGAAGCAGAGTATGTAGCTGCTGCAAGCTGCTGTGGGCAAGTGTTGTGGATTCAAAATCAAATGTTAGACTATGGGTTCAATTTCATGAACACAAAAATCTACATTGATAATGAAAGCACTATTTGCATTGTAAAGAATCCAGTCTATCATTCCAAAACAAAGCACATTGCTATCAGACATCACTTCATCAAGATGCTTATGAGAAGAAATTGATCCAATTGTTTAAAATCCACACTGATGACAATGTGGCTGATCTACTCACCAAGGCCTTTGATGTTAGTCGGTTCCAGTTCTTGGTGGTTTCTATTAGGATGGTAAATCCATAAGTTGCAGTGGTTCAAGGGAGGAAGTTTGATGCCTTGTATAGTTTGTATAAAGTTTTTGGAGTCCGGATACTTTTTAACCTTAGGTGCTGCATTTTCAGAGGTTTGATAACGTTTAGAGGGTTGTTAAGAAGGGTTAATAATGGTACTGAAGCACTCCTGCTACCTACTTTGTTCATTCTTTGGTTGGACAAAGTTAGTACCGCCAGTGTCAACTTAGTACCGCTGGGCAAAGTTAGTACCGCTTTAGAGTTATTGAAGAAAAATACCGCTAGGGGTACAAAGTGTAAATTGAAACGAGTTTATTGAAATTAGGTCTCCTAAACCTATTTAAACCCATTTCAATTGCGCAGTTTTGTACGCATTCTCTCTCTAATCTACAATCGCATTTACAAGCCCTAATATCTCTCTTCACGAAGATCTTTCTTTCAAGTACAATGACGGTTCTTGATTCATGTCCGAAGCATAACATGGTCGCATACTTGGAGAAGACTGAAGGGAATGTAGAGTTTCACGAGATTATTGACTTTCTCAAGCGAAGTTCAATCCATCATGCTCTCACTGTAAGTCCTGTAGTATCCACTACATTTGTTGAACAGTTTTGGACGTCTGCTAAGTCCAAAACAATCAACAATGTTAGGCACATTACTGCCAAAGTAGCTGGCAAGAAAATGCAAAGTAGTGGCAAGGCGTGTCTATCTCAAGTAGGATCCAATAAGATGTGATCTTATTTTTGTGTTGCTGATGGGATATAGACACTTTACTAATCAGCGCCATCTTTGTTGCTACTATATTTGATGCTATACAGCAAATGGGGTATGAGGGGGATTTAACAGTGTTAACATTTAATAAGGCTTTGTTTTCACCACAATGGAGGTTTTTATTTCATACAATTAATCATTGTCTAAGTTCAAAAAGTACCTCTTGGGATCAAATTCCTACAAACATTGCCACTGCTGTAATATGCTTAACATCTAATCAGAAGTATAATTTTTCTAAGTTAATCTTTGATGGTATGATTAGACATTTAGATGCTAAGAAAAAGTTTGTTATGAATCCATGTTTTATTTCTATTTTTCTAGGTAAACAACTAGCTAATGTGTCTGTACCTTTAGATCATTTTCCTGTAAATATTTTAACTAGTAAAGTTTTTTCGTTCATGGTTAAGAAGGGTAAACACTTCTCAGGGAAGGTAACCCCTTTGTTTGCTTCTATGTTGGTCCTACCAACTCAGGATGAGGGTGCTTCTTCAGAAAGACCATCTGAAGCTCTACCTACACCCTCCCCTGCTCCCACTAGTGAAGTACCTAATGACCAACATATTGACTCAACTCCTGCTCAAACTAGTGAGGTACCTATTGAGCAACTGACTGACAAATCCCCAAGACCTTCACCCACTACTTCTATTCCTGATTCTATCCCAGAAGCTTCTGGTGAGAATCTTGGAGGTCATTCATCCAGTGATAAATCCCTTTCAGGGACTGAGGGTGACATGACTCTCCAAAGTGTATATGATCTTTGTCTCTCTTTATGTGCACAAGTGTCAGATCAAGCCAAGGAAATACAAGATTTGAGGGCTCAGATCACAAAGCTCAAGAAGCAAGCTAAACCTGTCATAAAGCACCATAAAGCATATCTGAAAAGTGTCTTCTTGAAGCAAAGATTCCCAAGAAGGAGCTTCTCCAAGAAACACAGGGTGCACAAAGAGTATGTATCCAAACAAGGGAGGAAGAATGCTAAAGGGGAATCATCAGTTCAAAGAGATCCTTTATTTGATGAAGTTCCTGAAGGTACAGTTGACCACATGGATACAGAGAATGCTCAAGATGAAGGGAGGAAAATGGATATAGTGGATGAAGACAAGGAGCTTGAGGAGAATGTACTTAGTACTGACAAGGAGGGAGTTAGTACTGACATTGGAAAAGTTAGTACTGACAGACCAATAGTTAGTACTGACAAGCATATTGAAGGTACTGATGAACAAGTTGAAGGTACTGAAGAGAACATTGGAGGTACTGAAGAGAAAAGTGAAAGTACTGATGGGCATAAGAAAGGTACTGAAGAAGAAATTGCTGTTGAAGTCACTCAAACATTCACTCAAACATCCACTCAAACACCCACTTCTACAATATTTAGAGATGATGAAACAATTGCTAAGGTTCTCCTCAACATGAGTCAAGCCAAAGCAGTTTCTAGAGAAAAGGAGAAAGGTGTAGAGTTGAAGGATGTTGAAGAAACTGATAGACCTAAGCCTACCTCTACAAGATCACTTCTCACATTGAAGCCTCTTCCAAAGATTGATCCAAAAGACAAAGGGAAGAAGAAGATTGAAGAGGAGGATGAATCTGAAAGTGAATCTGATGGTATTCCTCAAGCTGAGAAGAAGTTTAAGCAGCTTGAAAGTGATGAAGAGTTGGCTAGGAAAATGCAAGAAGAGTGGGAAGCTGAAGAGGAGAGAAACAGAATTGCTGAAGAAAAAGCTGCCAATGAAGCTCTTATAAGAAACTTTGATAATATAAAGGCAAGGATTAAGGCAGATAGACTTCTTGCTGAGAAGCATCAAGAACAAGAAAGACAGCAATTTACAGAATAGAAGAAAGAGCTAAGTTCCATTCATGATACCATTTACTTGCTCCAATAAAGACACACACACACACTTAGTACAAAGCCAGAATCTACAGAAACAGACCACCTACAAAGAGTTAATTGTAAGAAATCAAATGTTGACCTACTTAATAGCATGTGGGAAACTTCAAGCATGCAGATTGAAAATAATAGAATTGTTGAAGAAGAACAAGCTTTTGTATGAAGAAGATAAGAGTCAATGAGGATGTTATATTATTGGGTCAGCAAAGATGAAAGATTGATCAAGAAGATGAATGAGAAAGGACACACACATCTTCTAAGGATGAAATGATCAAGGAGCAAAGAGCGCCTAAAGAAGAAGTACAAGAAGTAGAGTACAAAGCAAAGTTATAGGAGGAAAGCACAAGGAGAACAAAATGAAGCGAAAAAGAAAAACTTGGTACAAGAAAAAGATTAAGTCAAAGGAAAAGAAGATATATCAAAACAACTTCTGAAGATGATATGATAAAGAAAAATGATGAGCTGAGATGACACTTAACTATAGCTCCATATGAGGAAAAAACAAATAGTGGAATTATGAAATACTTACAGAAAATATCCTATCAAAGAATGGAAGACAGAGTGCTTGGAACTACACCACAGACGATCAAGCGAAGACGTTTGAGGAGATTAATTTAAATGTGGTGATTAGGAGTAATGGACAGAAGAGATACTTTAGTACTTTGATGACAGTATTGTCCATATTTGATAGAGAAGATCTGAATGCTGTGTATCAACTGGTAATGGAAAAATACCAAGATGAGATGCCTGAAGGTTTTGACAAAGTACTTTGGGGAGATTTGATGGTAATGTTCAATCCAGATGATGAAAATGAGTTTTGGAATGCACAGCAAGATTGGAAGATTGTGAGTTGGAAGTTGCATGGTTCTTCAGGAGTACATACTTTAGTGACTGACACAGGTTTAGTCATCCATATGCTGGTAGAGAAGAAGTATCCTTTGAGAAAGGAAGTACTGAAGCAGATGCTGAAATTGAAATTAGAGTCTGAAGAAGAGAGTACTATGGCATTGGAGTTGATTAAATTTGTCAAGAAGATACTTACAGAGTTAGAATCTGAAGAGTAAGATTGATGGGATTGAGAAGGGTTTGAGTGTTGGCTAACCACCACACAACAAATGGTCATCAGTTCACCATGCTTAACAGGCATAAGAACTGGCTAGTCCATAAGCAAACGGCTTGTGGTAAAGACTTCTCAAATCCGTTTATGGTTGACAATTTACCAAAAATTGTAGGGTTATCAACTCACCTTGCTTCTGTGGTAAAGAGTTGGCTAGTCCATGATCAAACAGTTCATGGTAAAGACTAATCAAATCTGTTGATAGCTGATAGTTTGCTAAAAACTATATGGTTTATCAATGCACCATGTTATTACAATGAAGCATTGGCTAGTCCAAAAGCAAACGGTATTTGGTAAAGACAAATCAATTCCGTTGATGGTTGACAGTTTACCAAAAACTATATGGTAATTAACTCACCATATTTAAAAAAAAATAAAGAGTTAGTTATCCCAGAGCAAACGGCTACTGGTAAAGGAACATCAAATCCGTTGATGGCTGGTAGTTTGCCAAAAACTACAAAGCCAACTTAGTTGGATTGTTGCAGGAAAGATGTTGCTGAGTTGCTGAGAAGACAAGGTTGCTGCTGAAGAAGGATAGAATTTAAAAGGTCAAGAGATGATAAGAGTGTTTGGATACATCCTCTATGCATTGAAGAAGCTAAAGAAACATGAAGTAAAACAAGTTTCAACATTCATGTTTAAGGGAGGATTGTTAGGATTTATGTTAGTTATAGTTAGTACCGACAGTACAAAAAGTTAGTACTGTTAGTTATAGTTAGTACCGACAGTACAAAGTGTAAGTACTGATCGATTGGTTAGTACTGTTAGTTAGAAAATAGTTAGTACCGATTATGAGATATACTAGGAAAAGATATGTGTTATCTGTTAGCGATTTGTAAGCTTGTAGGAGTTTATCCTTAGTCTATAAAAGGACCTCTCTTAGCAAATAGTTAGACGTACGTCCTCAAAATATCTCATAGCAATATCACAAATAGTTAGTAATCTGTAATTGTTCTAAGCAGATTAATAGAAAGTTGTTATTTAGTTATACATTGTTTTTCTTAGTACTTGTGTTGAGACTCCGCATCAACATATTGTATTCATAATCAGTGTTTCTATATAGTCAGTTGTATTTATACATCTTGGCTATCATCCATTATAGGCTGCAAAGATCTATTCATTAGGGACTCACAGTTTGCTTATTATTTACTACTTATTATGGCTTATTTATGCTTATTGTTAATGTTTATTGCTTATGTATGCTTGCTTAATGTTTTAATGCCATCACATCACCAAGAAGAAATTCCACCTCCACCACCACCTTCCCCCCATCATCTACAATACACCAAACAACAAAACTCCTCATACAGTTGCAACCATCAGCTGCCTATTCTCAAAAAGGCAGAGAGGTATGATATCTGGGCTATGAAGATGAAGCACTATTTGGCTATAGATAGCCTAATCTGGGAGGTTATTCTAAATGGGAAATGGTCCTGTATCAATTACTACTGATACCATCAGAACATTTAAGGTTTTTGCCTCTAGAACTACAAAGAGATTTTAGCAAGAGAAAGAGAGAAGAAAAGCAACGGACTACTTGCTTCATGGCCCTAACAAAGATCATCTTGCTAAGTTCCATAAGTGACATGATTGCAACGAAATGTGGGATGCTATTATATCAAGATTTGGTGGAAATGACGAATCCAAGAAGATGCAAAAGAATATCTATGAAGCTACCAGTTTGAAGGATTCTCAGTATCCAACACAGTAAGGGCCTTCACATAAGGTTATGGATAGGTTCCAAAGTCTTTTAAGTCAGTTAGAGATTCATGGAGCAGGTGTATCTACTGAGGATGCTAATCAAAAGTTCTTAATATCTCTACATTCTGCCTGGTCATAAATTTCTCTGATTATGAGAACCAAACCAGGGGTAGATAGTCTTAGTTTTGATGATTTATACAATAACCTAAGAGTCTTTGAGAGTGATATAAAAGGCTCTACTGGCATCATCATCTCAAGCCCGTATAATGTAGGCTTTTGTCTCTGAGTAACTCCAGCAGTACTATTGAAGTTGTACCGCGTATTGTGTTCCTAATCTTTCTGCCAAAACTCAAAGTATGAACAAAATCTTCATCTTTACTCTTTACTTCTATCAATCAAAGTTCGTCCTCTACTGGATCAAGAGGACTTGAACTGATGGATGTTTGATCCTTGAAGGAATGGATTTAAAGTGGCAGGTGGCCATGTTTCTACAATGAGAATGAAAAAGTTTTACAGGTAAACTGGTAAAACGCTCCAATTTGATGCAAAAGAACCAGTTGGCTTTGATAAAAACCATAGTGGTATGTTACAATTGCCACAGACTGGCCATTTTGCCTAGTGAATGTTGATTAAAAGGGAACTCAAGATAACAGGAGGAGAGATGCATGGAAGTCTGGAAGCAAGGAGGTGAGCAAAACTGGACAGAAGGAGGATTCTAAAGCATTGGTGACAATTGATGGAGAAGGAGTGGATTGGACAACTCATTCAGAAGATGAAGATTATGCTTTGATGGCTTGCAATGCTCGACTCAGACACAAAGGTAATTCCTTGTTTCGACCTAAGTGGTTATTAGAGTCTGTAGGCTTAGCGGTAAAAATGGTCTGTTGCTCAGAGATGTGCAAATGTTAGTGTATGCATGTGGAGTACTTAAATGAGTTTTCTCATGGTCTTAAGAATAAGTTAAAGCACAGTTAGTTGCTCGCAGCAAAGGACAACTTTGGTATGAGCAAAAGATAAAGTTCATGAAAATTGATTTAGATGATAAAACAGATGTACTCACATACCATAAGAAATTATTAGCAGAAGCTTAAAAAGAAAAAGATGATTTAAAAGCTACAGTTGAAAAATGGCAAAATTCATCTAAAAATCTTAGGAAACTTCTAAATTCTCAGATGAGTGCATATGATAAATTTGGGCTTGGGTATGGGGATCACAGATATAATGGCATCTTTAAGTTATGAATATGAGGTTTTACAAAGTGATTTTAAGGGTAAGGAGGAGTGTTTTGAAAAATCCACCTTTGATGCAAGATTGTTAAAACAGGTGAAATGCATGCAGTACCCCCACCCATGACAGGGAATTATATGCCCTCTGGACCTGATTATGAAAATAGATTAACCCAATTTTCATATTGGTCCAAAACAGACTCAAGCTTAGTGAAATCTGAATCCCAACCAAGTGAAAATTAATACCTTGTGAATTTAACATTAGTACAGTAAACCTCGGACATTAGGGTCTGAAACCAGATGGTCAATGAATCTAATGTAGAATGTCAACTAAGTGTGGTCTGATTGCTCCTTATACTTGAGGAGTATGAATTTCAGCTAGTGAAGATGAGTGTTTCTATACCAATAAAAGAAAAAGAACCACCTAGTTTTGCAACCCAGCAAGTAAAAACTCCTAGGGAAACAGTTAAGGATAAGGTCACACATAGTCAAAAACCTAAAGTTGATAAGAAAGAATTAGGGCATGGGTTTGCTGTAAGAGCATGTTTTGTATGTGGTAGTCTAAATCATTTGATTAGAGACTGTGATTTCCATGAGAAGAGGATGCAAGAAAGGCTGGGTTAAACGGTGGTTGGAACAATGTGCAAAGAGTGAATAAACAAAAAACCAATTTGTTCCTTAAGCAGTTACTAACTAGAACTGGTATAATTTACAGTTAGTATGCTAAGAGCTTGCAAGTTACTATTAATTTTTAGTACCGCTAGGCAAAGTGTTAATAGACAGACAGTACTAACAAGTACTTCCATGAAAGTTAATACTGTTAAGCACATTGTGAATGGAGTTAGACCAGCAAATTTGTTTGTAATACAATCATTCATCATCCACAAGGACTTTCCAAAAAGACAACAGTACTTAGACCAAAATTTTTAAATCAAAAGTTTAATACTGCTAAGGTACATGCAGTTAATATTGTTGGGGGGAAAAGGGAAACTACTGTTAAGACCTCAGCAGGTTGTAATTGGAGAACCCACAAACACAAAAATACCATGGTGGATCCAAAATACAATGTGGATCTAATCTTGGAAAAAGTTACACTTTTCAAGAGATCCACTAGGAAGACTCAAGCCTAAAAGGCTTGTGGTACCTAAGAGAAAACCTAATCTCCTTTTTTTTTTCCTTTTTTTTTTAATCCTAATAACGTGCGGTTTATTCCACCATAGAGCTTTAAAAAATAAAGGAATTGTTGATAGTGGATGTTCCAGGCACATGAATGGGAACAAGGCCTACCTTGATGAATTTCAATACTTTAATGGTGGCCCTGTTGCTTTTGGAGGTAGTAGAGGCTATATAACTGGAAAAAGGTAAAATCATAAATCTGGAAAGTTAGATTTTGAGTATGAGTGCTTTGTGAAAGGTATTCAGCTTTTCTATCTCTTTTTGTGTACAAATATGTGATAAAACGGAACAAGGTTTTGTTTACTGACTCTGGAATGTCTTGTTTTGTCTCCTGAATTTAAGTTACCTGATGAACTCAAGTACTACATAAATCCCTAGGACAAAACAACATGTACAGGTTTCAATCTAGAAACATTGTTTCCTACAGGAGGATTGGATTGTTTAATTGCAAAGGCCACAACTGATGGATCTAACAATTGGCATAGGAGGTTGGGTCAGTTAATTTCAAAATCCTTAACCAAACTGTAAAGGGAAAATAAATATCTTGTCCAGGGCTATACCTTCATAGAGTTTTCAAATGACACACTTTGTGTTGCTTGTCAGAAAGGAAGCAACACAAGGTTCTTGTATGGCCAAAGCAGTAAGCTCATATTAGCCAAACAATACCAACTTCTTCATATGGAATTTGTTGGGTCCTTCATCTGTTAGGAGCTTAATAACCTTTAGGGGACCCATTGCCTTTATCACTTGATGGACTTTAGCAGTTTAGTTTGGGTATTTTTCTTAAGAAACTAAGGGATGAAACTAGTGCAATCCTTAGGACTTATAAGACAGATAGAGGAACCAATTGAATCAAAAAGTTAAGACCATTATAAGTAATAATGGAACAGAATTTAAAAACAAGGATGTTATTGAATTCTATGGGTCAAAGGGAATCAAGAGAGAATATAGTAATGCCAGAACTCCATAACAAAATGGAGTTGCTGAGAGAAAGAATAGGACCCTTATTGAGGCTGCAAGGACCATGCTTGCAGATTCATTTTTACACTAACCACTTTTTGGGCCTTTGAAGAGTTAGTACTGCTTGTTTGTTCTAAAACAGGGTATTAGTGTCACATGCCTCATAATAAGACACCTTAGAACTTTTTAACTGGTAAGATACCAATTCAGAAAGTTATATAAGACCTTTCTGGGTGCCTTGTGACCATCTTGAATACCATTGACCACACTTGACAAGTTTGATGGAAAGTCAGTTGAAGGGTTTTTGTTTGAGGTATTCTCTACAAAGCAAGGCTTGTAGACGTATGGTCAATTTAAGAAACCAAAAGGAGTTGAAGAAAGAGAAAACTGCACATCACCTTCTTAGTGAAACAAACCCAATGATTGTAGGAAGAGGTCCATTTGGCTTTTTGATCTTGATTATTTAACTGATTCTGATGTAATTTCATCCTATTAGTTCAGAGAATCAAGCTAACAGGCAGGTCAACAAGTGGTTAACCAAAATTGCAGGTCAGAAGAGCTATTTATTGATGTGGGTGATTCTGACAAAGAAGATGAATATGCAAAGACTATTTTGTTCTGCCTTATAATGCGCCCACTCTTATTCTTCAATCAATTCTCCAGCGTATACAACTGATGATAAGAGAGCAGGTCCCAGGGAGGAAGAACATGTCTGTATGGATGACCTTGAAAGACTTTGAAGCAAGAAAAAGGAACGCTTATGAGGAAGCTAAAGCTCTCGGTAGAAGTTTGTGACTTTGGGTTTATACAAGAAGGTGTGCTATGCCTTAGCAGTTCTAAATCTTTTTTAGTCTTGTTAGCATCTACCAGCAAAGCTAGCAGTACTAACCCACTTAATACTGCTAGCATACCAGTTAGTACTGCTAGTCCTAATGAGGGAATATCTCTTGCTGATCCAACAAATCTTGAAGAAGATGACTCTGAAATACCTCCATTGATGGATTATTTATCTACATTACTCTATAGGTTATCATCACTACTTGTCTTATGTTGTTTGGAGGCGTGCAGGGGCTGACTTCCACAAACTTGGTATTGTTGTGATTGTTAGTCCCTATTCCCCTACATTAAGGATTCACTCCACTCATCCTTAAGCTCTAACTAGGAGATCCAAACCTCACCAGGTCAACACTAGAAGCAAAAGTAATAAAAGTTCTAGAGCTCATGCTTTTGTTAGCTATGTTCAAAAGCAAAAGGAACAACCTAAGGACTTTCATCATTGTTCTATTTGAGTGTTTTCTATCTCGACATGAACCCAAGAAGATTTCAGAAGCTCTTAAAGATGAAAGCTGGGTTGATGCTATGCAAGAAGAATTATTGCAGTTTGATATACAAAAGGTTTGGATCTTAGTAGACTTGCCTTATGGAAAGAAGGCTATCAGTACAAAGTGGGTTTATCGAAACAAGAAGGATGAAAGAGGAGTAGTTGTCAGAAATAAAGCTAGGTTAGTTGCTCAGGGTCATAGGCAAGAGGAAAGGGATAGAGTTGTTGAGGTTTTTGCTCCTGTGGCAAGACTTGAATCCATAAGGTCTTTTTAGCCTTTCTGCCTCATTTAAGGATTTTGTTGTCTATCATAAGGATGTTTAAGAGGGCCTCCTATATGGGTAAGATGATGAAGAGGCGCTTTATGTGTCTCAACACCAGGTTTTCAGAGCCTAAGCATCCTAAGAAAGTTTACAAAGTGGTAAAAGCTCTATATGGGCTACATCAAGCTCCCAGAGCCTGGTATGCTACCTTATCTACTTTCTTGTTGCAGAATAGATATAGAAGAGGAACAATTGACAAAACTCTCTTCCTAAAGGAAAGATAAAAATGATTTATAACTAGTTCAAGCTATCCGGGCCCCCCCCCCCCCCAGATATCATCTTTGGGTACCACAAAAGAATTTCATGTGTGTGAAGAGTTTGAGGCACTATGAAGAGTCGATTTTAGATGTGTTCAATGGGAGAACTCACTTTTCTTCCTTGGGATTACAAGTCAAACATCAGCAGATCGGTATCTTCATTAGTCAGGATAAGTTTTGTATAGAAATCCTGAAAAGGAAGTTTGACTTTGCTATGTGTTATAAATGCTAGTACTCCTATTGAAACTCAGAAGCCTTTGGTCAAGGTTGGATGGAAGCCCAAGTGATGTGGATGTCCATCTCTTAGGTCCATAGATTGGCTCTTTTATGTACTTGACTGCTTCTAGACCTGACATTTTGTTGTAGTTTGTGCCTGTTCTGGTTTCAGGTCACTCCAAAGTCTCTCCCATCTAAGTGCTGTCAAGAGATATTTTTTATGTACCTCTATGGGCAAACCCAACTGGGTTCATTTGGTATCCTAGAGTATCTTCATTTGACTTGGAATCCTACTCAGATAGTGATTATGCTGGAGCCAATCTTGACAGGAAATCCACAACAGGAGGTTGTCAATTTCTTGGCAGGAGACTCATCTCTTGGGAATGCAAAAAGTAGACCATTGTGGCCACTTCTACTACAGAAGCGAGTATGTAGCGGTGCAAGCTGCTGTGGGCAAGTGTTGTGGATTCAGAATCAAATGTTATGACTATGGGTGCTATTTCATGAACACATAAATCTACACTTGATAATGGATAAGCACTATTTGCATTGTAAAGAATCCAGTCTATCATTCCAAAACAAAGCACATTGCTATCAGACATCACTTCATCAGAGATGCTTATGAGAAGAAATTGATTCAAGTGCTTAAAATCCACACTGATGACAATGTGGCTGATCTACTCACCAAGGCCTTTGATATTAGTTGGTTCCAGTTCTTGGTGGTTTCTATTGGGATGGTAAATCCATAAGTTGCAGTGGTTCAAGGGAGGAAGTTTTGATTGTCTGTATAGTTTGTATTATGTTTTTGAGGTACGGATACTTTTGTAACCTTGGGTGCGTTTTTCAAGAGTGTGTGATAACGTTTAGAGGGTTGTTAAGAATGGGTTATAATGGTACTGAAGCAATCTGCTACTACTTTGTTCTTTCCTTTGGTTGGACCAAAGTAGTACCGCCAGTGTCAAGTTAAGTACCGCTGGGCAAAGTTAGTACCGCTTTAGAGTTATTGAAGAAAAATACCGCTAGGGGTACAAAGTGTAAATTGAAACGAGTTTATTGAAATTAGGTCTCCTAAACCTATTTAAACCCATTTCAATTGCGCAGTTTTGTACGCATTCTCTCTCTAATCTATAATCGCATTTACAAGCCCTAATATCTCTCTTCACGACGATCTTTCTTTCAAATACAATGACGATTCTTGATTCATGTCCGAAGCATAACATGGTCGCATACTTGGAGAAGACTGAAGGGAATTTCGAGTTCCACGAGATTATTGACTTTCTCAAGCGAAGTTCAATTTTCATGCTCTTCACTGTAAGTCCTATAGTAATCTACTACATTTGTTGAACTGTTTTGGACGTATGGCTAAGTCCAAGTACAATCAACTATGTAGACACATTACTGCCCATAACATAGCTGGCAAGGCTGTGTCATATCTCTGAGGCATCAATAAGAAGTGATCTTCTTTTTATGATGCTGATGGGATAGGACATTACCTTAATCAGCATCGTTGTGCTATACAGCAAATGGGGTATGAGGGGGATTTTACAGTGTTAACTTTTATAATGCTTTGTTTTCACCTCCAATGGAGGTTTTTTATTTCTTACTTAAAAATCATTGGTCATTATTCCAAAAAGCACCTCTTGGGATCAAGTTCCTACAAACATTGCCACTGCTGTAATATGCTTAACATCTAATCAGAAGTATAATTTTTCTAAGTTGATCTTTGATGGTATGATTAGACATTTAGATGCTAAGAAAAAGTTTGTCATGTATCCACGTTTTATTTCTATTTTTCTAGGTAAACAACTAGCTAATGTGTCTGTACCTTTAGATCATTTTCCTGTACATAATTTAACTAGTAAGGTTTTTTCTTTCATGGTTAAAAAGGGAAAACATTTCTCAGGGAAAGTAACCCCTTTGTTTGCAAATATGGTGGTTCTACCAATCATAGATGAGGTGCTCTTCAGGAAAGACCATCTAATGCACTACCTTCACCCTATCCCCTGCTCATACTAGAGAATGTACCTTGTGAGCCACAAATTTGATCACTTCTGGCTCCCCACACTAGAGAGGTCCATTGAGCATCAGCCTGACCCATCCCAAAGACCTTCACCCATGCTACCATTCCTTGATTCTATCCCAGAATTTTTGGTGGAAAATCTAGGAGGACATTCATCTAGTGTTAAATCCCTTTCAGGGAAATGAGTGGTGACCTTGACCCCATCCAAGATGTCTCTGATATTTGTCTAACTTTATGTAAACAGGTTTCAGATCAAGCTATGATATACAAAACTTGAAGCTCAGATCCCAAAGCTCAAGAAGAAGCTAAAACCTGTCAGATAAAGCACAATAAAGCCATGTCTCAAAAGTGTTCTCATTAAAGCAAAGATTCCAAAGAAAGAGATTCTCAAAGAAAACATTAGGGTCTCCGGCCGGGGCCCCTAATCTACTTCCTGAAGTGACACAATGAGTCTGTATCCAAACAAGGGAGGAAGTTCTGATAATGGCTAAATCATCAGTCTTAGAGAGCCTTTATTTGTTGATGTTCCTAAAGGATACAATTGATCAAATGGACTCAGAGAAGGCTAGAGTGAGGGGGACAAGGGAAATAGTGGATGAAGACTAGGAGATTGATTGAAGTTAGACTTAGTACTATAAAGATGTAGGTAGTACTTAAGAAGGGAAAAAAGTTAGTTACTGATAGACCAATAGTTCGTACTGATGGATCCAAAAGTTAGTTCGACAAGCATATTGCAAGGTACTGATGAACAGTTGAGGTACTGAAGAGCACATTAAAGGTACTGAAGAGCACAATAAAGGTACTGAAAAGCCAAATGAAGGTATTGAAGAGCCAAATGAAGGTACTGAAGAGCCAAATGAAGGTACTGAAGAGCCAAATGAAAGTACTGATGGGCATAAGAAAGGTACTGAAGAAGAAATTGCTGTTGAAGTAACTCAAACAACCACTCAAATATCCACTCAAACACCCACTTCTATAATATTTGGAGATGATGAAACAATTGCTAAGGTTATCCTCAACATGAGTCAAGCCAAAGCAGTTCTAGAGAAAAGGAGAAATGTGTTGAAGTTGAATGGGATGTTGAAGTATTGACTGACCTTGACATACCTCTACAAGATCCACTTCTGACATTAATGCATCTTCCAAAGATGGATCCAAAAGTTAGAGGAAAGAAGACGATTAAAGAAGAGGACTGGAATCTGAAAGTGGAAGTGATGATATTCCTCAAGCTGAGAAGAAGTTAAACAGTTGAAAGTGATGAAGAGTTGGTAGGAAAGTGCATAGAGAGTGGTGAAGAAGAAGAGGAAAGAACTAGCGTGGCTGAGAACATGCTGCAAATGAAAGATCTTAATCTGAGACTTTGATGATATACATGCAAGATTGAGGCAGATAAGACTTCTTGCTGAGGGAAACTTCCAAGACAAGAAATGAGAGCAGTTTTCCATTGAAGAAAGAGCAAAGTTCCTTCATGGACCAATAGCTGCTCAAAGAATAAATTCCTTGCCTCAACAAGATCAGATGCTAAAAGGAATAATCCATCCAACCAAGAATCACTCAGAAATCAAAATGATGACTACTTAAGCATGTAGGAAAATATAAAACATGTTGAATTGATAATCAAGATGTTTGAGGAGTACAAGTTTTGTATGAGACGATTAGAGGTCAGATGAAGATTTTATCTCTATTGGGGTTTGTGAGATGAAAGACTGATCAAAAGAATGAATGAGAAAAGAAGTGATTCCTCCAAAAGTGAAGTTCAGGAGGAAAGCAAAGAAGAGGTCAAGAAAGAGAGTAAGGCAGAACTTCAAAAGGAAAGTAAAGAAGATGAGAGTAAGAGAAAGAGAAATTTTGGTACAAGGAAAAAGATGAAGTCAAGGAAAAGGAGATATATTCAAAACACTTCTGAAGATGATAGTGACAAAGAAAATGAAGAGTTGAGGTTACACTTATCTATAGTTTCCAGATGCGGCAGGACAGAGAAGTAGATTATGAAATACTTGACAGAACTATCCAATTAAAGAATGGAAGTCAGAGTGTGGAACTAACACCACAAACTGATCCAAACTGAACATCATTGAAGAGATTAATCTAAATTTGGTGATTAGAGTAATGGACAGAAGAGGACACTTTGTTACTTGATGAGAGTTTGTCATTTTTGATAGAGAAGATTTGGATGCTGTGAATCAACTAGTGATGGACAGATTTCAAGATGAGATTCCTGAAGGATTTGACAGAGTACTTTGGGGAGATTTGATAGTTTTGTTCAACTCAAATGATAAAGATGAATTTTGGGGTTCACAGCAAGATTGGAAGATTGAGAGTTCGGGAAGCTACATAGCTCTTCAAGAGTACATACTTTAGTAAACTGACAAAGGTTTAGTCATCATATGCTGGTAGAAAAGAAGTTTCCTTTGAAGGGGAAAGGAAAGTTATGATGAAGATGTTGAAATTGAAGTTAGAGTCTGAAGAAGAGAGTACTATGGCATTGGAGTTGATTAAATTTGTCAAAAAATTACTTGCCAAAGTTAGAAAACTGAGAGAAAGAATTGATGGGGTTGTGAAGGGTTTTGAGTGTTGGCTACCACCACATAACAAATGGTCACCAGTTCACCATGCTTAAACAGGCATAAGAACTGGCTAGTCCATGAGCAAACGGCTCCATGCGGTAAAGACTTCTCAAAATCCGTTTATGGTTGATCGATTTACCAAAAAATTGTAGGGTTCTTAACTCTCCTTGTTCTTGTGGTAAAGAGCTTGGCTAGTCCATGGATCATAATGATCATGGTAAAGACTATTCATAATCTGTTAATAGCTGATTTTTTATTTGTTAAAGGTTTGCTAAAAACTATTATGGTTTATCAATGCACCAAGTTATTACAATGAAACATGGGCTAGTCCAAGAGTAAACGGTATTTGGTAATGACAAATCTAATTCCATTGTGGTTTGAAGTTTACCAAAAATGTATGGTAATTACCTCACCATGTTTTTATAATGAAGTGTTAACTATCCCAGGCAAAAGGCTATGGACTAAAGTGAACATCAAATCCATTCAATGGTGGTAGTTTGCCAAAAACTACAAAGCCAACTTAGTTGGATTGTTGCAGGAAAGATGTTGCTGTGTAGCTGAGAAGACTAAGTTGTTGCTAAAGAAGGATAGAGTTTACAAGTTCAAGAAATGGTATGAGTGTTTGGATACATCCTCTATGCATTGAAGAAGCTAAAGAAACATGAAGTAAAACAACTTTCAACATTCATGTTTAAGGAGATCGTTAGGGGAATTTATTTTTGGGTTAGTCTATTGTTAGTACCGACAGTACAAAAAGTTAGTACTGTTAGTTATAGTTAGTACCGACAGTACAAAGTGTAAGTACTGATCGATTGGTTAGTACTGTTAGTTAGAAAATAGTTAGTACCGATTATGAGATATACTAGGAAAAGATATGTGTTATCTGTTAGCGATTTGTAAGCTTGTAGGAGTTTATCCTTAGTCTATAAAAGGACCTCTCTTAGCAAATAGTTAGACGTACGTCCTCAAAATATCTCATAGCAATATCACAAATAGTTAGTAATCTGTAATTGTTCTAAGCAGATTAATAGAAAGTTGTTATTTAGTTATACATTGTTTTTCTTAGTACTTGTGTTGAGTCCTACGCATCAACATTTGTAATTCATAATCAGTGTTTCTATATAGGTGTTGTTATTTATTACATTCTTGGCTATCATCCATTATAGGCTGCAAAGATCTATTCATTAGGGACTCACAGTTTGCTTATTATTTACTACTTATTATGGCTTATTTATGCTTATTGTTAATGTTTATTGCTTATGTATGCTTGCTTAATGTTTTAATCTTCTTTGCTTAAGCTTTTCATTAAAACTGTCAATTTTAGTTTTTAAACTGCTTATTCCTTTTTGCTTATTTTAAGTGCTTATTTTCCTTAGATAATTGCTTATTTATCCTTAAAATGTTTAAATCTTAATATGTTTTCATTAAAATCAGCTTTTTAGAATCTGTTTTATCTTAATTTTGGTTTTAGGAAAATTAAAGGGGTGTTTGGTTTAGCAGTCTTAACACAAGAGATAAGACGGCTTTGGTAATTGTGGCTTTAAAAATCAGTTTTATTTGCTTTATAGTTAGTCTAATTAGTAGCTTGTTTAGCATGTTTTAATCTGTTTTAGTAAGTTTTATTTGTTTTCTACAAGTTTTCAAAAGATCTAAATGTAAAAGTGTTTTACTCAGCTTATTTGTGTTTTTTCATAAAAAATCCTTCTGTGGTGTTGTTTTTGCATCAAAGTGAGTTCAAGTTACATATTACTTTTAATAGTTTAAGAGTTATAGAGTAGGGATACCGTAAATTCAAATCTCGTTTTCCATAAAATTACTGTATGCTTTGATAAGTTTTCTTTGCTATTTTTAGCATAATGTTTAAAAGGAGTTGTTCTAGCTTATTCTTGTTAGAGTCAGCTTTTATAAGCCAACTGAGTCTAGTTTAATCTTTTTCTTTTTAATCATTTAGTCTAGTCTTAAGTTTAAATTTGAGTATGCAAAAAACCAAGGAAAATAAAAAAAATAGTGTAAACAGTCTGATATAGCTTTTTCAATTAGCTTTTTCTTTGCCTATTTAGATTTCAAAATGTTTTCTCTGAGCTGTTTTGAGTAGCTTATAATATAAGCTTATTAGTTTTGCTAGTCAATAAGCCATAAGGATCTGATTTAAGGCTTAAAATTAAGCCCAAAAGTGCCTTATTGGTCTGTTTTCAGTATTGATTGGTCAAATAGCTTATTTTCTTTTCTAAGCTTATGGTTTATTGGATTTGCTTAATTTGTGTTTAGATTTGCTTATTAGGTTAGGAAAAAGCTGCTTGTAGCTTATTTGACTTTAGTTTAAGCTTTTAGAAGCTTATTTGCAAATTTGAGTTTAGCACTAGTGTTTTTAAGCTCTTAAATGCAATCCATCTTTTATGCCTTTTCATGCTTTTTAGCTTAGTTGTTTTAGCTTATTTCTAGGTTTAGTTGCTTAATTGGTGTAGCTTAATATCTCTTTTAGCTTATTTGATCCTTTCCTTAGCTTATTTAGTCTTAAAACATCAAACAGTTAGCCTTTTAGTTTTTTTAGCTTTTAAGTAATCTGTCACCCTTTTAGAGCTTATTTTAGGTTTTTATAAAAAAGTAATTCATAAAATGTTCCTATTTTAGCTTATATAAAAAAGCTTTTGCATAATAGAATTTTTCAAAAATTTAAAAACTAGGGAAATTGGGAAGTCATGGAGTGAGCAAGGCTACGTACCCCTGTGGGGAAACTGGATCTGCTAACTCCTAGTCCTCTTTCACACACTCCACATACCAACTGCAGGCCTGGGGTACTTTTTCGTTTCTACATCCATATCAGGTGTAATATGTTGTAACCCTTTTTGCCTTCTAGCTTTCAGCCATTTTAAGCTAAGAGTAAAGCTTATTTTTTTTGCTATAAGCTGTTTTGCCCTTTTTATTTTTTTCTAGATTAAGCATTGTCCCAAGTACTTTTCTTGAATTTTTTAGTTTTTTTATAAATTAGTTTACTATTTTTAAATAGTTTAGTATTTTTAATATTTAATTTAGATAAAAACTGTTTTTAATTAATAATAAATTAAATATAAGTCAAAAAAAATATAATTCTTTTTTCTAAAAATTTTATTAATCATTTAGGATTGTTAAAAATTAATTTTGCATTTTTAGGGTAAAATTTGTAGAATTTAGTTTTTAAAGAACGAGATTTGAATCCAGTTATCGTTTTTAGTGTTTTAGCCTTAATTGCTTTTGTTTTTAGCTTGCCTTTACTTGTTTTTGCATTTTAGTTATAGAAATAGAATCCAAATCATACATTGATCATTCAAATACGCGATCACAAGCTTAATCATGATTTTCAAATTCGCACCTTGTCGGGAAACGACCCGGGAAGGTTTTTGGGATTTTGCTTTGGTTAAAAGCAATTTTTCTTCTTAAAACCTTCTACGGAATTCTTACACTCTTCTATAATTGATATTATCCTTATATATATTTATATTATATATATACATATATTAAGTGGAAATCAATTTTT
>BQNB010092404.1:4127-21339 GCA_026074375.1 Tanacetum coccineum | reverse complement strand
ACCGTGATAACCTTAGAAAGATGAATTCTAAAGCAGACATTGGCATCTTTATTGATTATTCGGAAACATCCAGAGGGTTTTGAATTTATAATCGACGAACCAAAAAGATTATGGAAACCATCCATGTTAAGTTTGATGAGCTCACAACTATGGCTTTTAAACATGATAGTTTAGAACCCGTTTCACAATAATTTATTAATGATGATTCATCAGCAGAATCAATGAATACTCCATCTAAAGAGGATATGGATAATTTGTTCGGACCAATGTATGATGAATACTTTGAGAAGAAGTCTTCCGATATTGATAACATCAATTAGTTAATACATTTTAATATCAAATTCCTTATGAAAATGCTTATAAATATTTTATAAATGTTTGAAAATGTTACTTAAGTGAATATATTTAGTTTTTAGGGACCAAGTGAGCATTTTAGCAAAAGACGAGGGATTTTGACATGAAATGAAGAGTTCAAGGCTTCTTACGACATAACATCCATGAAGGATTACGCCGTAACACATTTTAATGAAGAAATGAGTCATCACCCCCTTTACGGCGAAAAGCCTCTCATACTTTATGCCGCAACATTCTAAATCTATGAAGATGATTTATCCGAGTTAGCGTTACGGCGTAACATAGACGACAAGGTTACGCTGTAACACCATTTTAGCCTTGAAGATTGGAAGCTTACGTAGCAAGGTTACGGCGTAACATCTTACAAAGGTTACACCGTAACATTTTCAAACTCTAAAAAAAGAGACCTAATCCGGCTCATTTCATCATCACTCACTTCTATAAATAAACACACAATTCCAAGGGGTAAACTAAACCTCAAGGTCTGAAGTATTTCATTAGGAGGTCCAAGGGAGGTATAACTTTAAGCATTACTTGTATTTATTCGTTCATAACATTCACTGTAAGAATAATAATGATTCAATCCATGTTGATGTTCATTAGTTCTTGCATTGCTGTTACCATGAGCGTCTAAGCACTCCTAGTGCTGACCTAACCATGTATTTACTATTGTTGTGATTATCATTTCTTGTTCAATTATAGTTCTGTTAGATATCCTTATAGCCTTTCATTGATCCATGTGTTTTGGTAGTATAGAAGGTGGCTTAGATCTTGTTAATCCTGATATTAGACTTACCATGTTAAACTTGGGATTGGTGAGATACTAGGGTAGCTTGACATCTATCCTGAGTGTAGGAATTTACCAAATTACCGCCTTTTGTCATATTAAATACTTAAAAATCATGGAAACTCTTTCAGGGAGGGTTAATAATCAGTTTAGATTATAGATTGGTCTAAAGGATAGTTGGGAATTAACCACTACAAACTTAGATGCCCTGCTCGTGTGATCGTAGGGGAATGTGGGATCGCAGAGTAAATATAGGACAGACCTCAAATGCCAATTCGGGTTTGTTGATATTAGAACCACTAATGGAACTTATAATTAAACATAGCACAGGAAATTGTAATCATAGCATTAGTAATGAAATTGTTAGGTTAGCACGCTTTTCTCCCTGAATTCTTCTATCAATTTACTTTACCGCATTTACTTTTCTTTAGTAATTAAAATCAATCTTAAAACCATTTTCATTCATGACATAATCAAGTTAGAAATAATAAACCTTAGCTCTTAGGACGACCTCGGATTTACCAATCTACTGCACTATATACGATCGATTTCTCTGCCCGTGAGTGCATGTATCGGTAGACGAGTTTTATAAATTTAAAACTTGGCTGATAATTATTTAAAACAATTTACGCATCAGATATGCCTATAAATTCCGCTGCATAACAAGTTCATAATCATGAAGACTCGTCTTCAACATCTTCAATTGATATTGAAGCACACGAGGCTCATCCCATTGTAACTACATCCAAAGAACAAACTTCTCAAATCTATTTGACTGAGTCTGATGAATTATATCAAGAAGACTCAGCAGAACTTGATGGCAATAAAATTCCAACTTTGATCAAAAACGTGTTATTTTGGGTTGATACAAGTGTACGGGTATTCATTTAAACAACGTTTGGGTTGTCCGGTTCATGTTGAAATCTACATTTTTGAAGATTTTCTTGTAAGTTTTCAATTGATATTGAAGCACACGAGGCTCATCCCATTGTAACTACATCCAAAGAACAAACTTCTCAAATCTATTTGACTGAGTCTGATGAATTATATCAAGAAGACTCAGCAGAACTTGATGGCAATATGTTGTTAACTCCGTATGTTGCTCCAGACTTTTCTGAAGCCGAATCATCAACCACTTTAGATCCATCAAATATGCATGAGTTCCACTAAGTGAAACCTTCAACACACATTTGGAAAAAATCTCATACTTTGGAATAAGTAATTGGTGACCCATCCAAACCTGTGATGACTAGACAAAGACTTCAAACTGATTCGAAAGTATGTATGTATGCATTAACCGTCAGTACTCTTGAGCTGAAGAACATCAAAGAAGCTATGTCAAATCATAGTTGGATAGAATCAATGCAAGATGAGTTGTATCACTTTAAGTGACTTGAAGTTTAGGAATTAGTTTGTATACCAGATGGAAAGTATATTATTGCTCTCAAATGGCTCTGGAAGAATAAAAGTGATGCAGAAAATATTGTTATTCGTAACAAATCTCGTCTTGTTGCAAAGGGGTACAAGCAGGAAGAAGGCATTTATAACCTTTGCCCCTTTTGTGTTCTGAATATTTTAGTTTTAGTCCTTTGACTATTTGAATTTTGTCAGTTTATTCAGATATTGTACCGTATTGACGGTGGTGATTTTATTGAGAATTGTGGTAATTTATAATTTATTGTGGTTAATAATCCCTTTTGGAAGGTATTATTGTGTTATTTGTATTCCTGGTAGTTGACCCGTGAATTTTCGAGAAATGTCGAAAAATGAGTCCTGACACGTCCAGTAATGTCCAAATGAGTTTTTGAGGGCTTTCAAGTGAAAATATGTCAAGTAAATACTCTAAGTTATTGGAAAAGTATTTTTAAAGTGAATAAAAATGCTAATTAACTTTGGGGAGTATTTTACGGTTGAGTTTTACAAGATTTTAAGTGATCCCGACAAGAAAAGAAAGACCCGAGCCCCTTGGATACTATAGAAGGTCATGGGATGCTTATGGGGACAAGGAGGCACTTTTTTTAGCAAGCTTGTCCCAAAAGTTGTACACATATATGCTTTCCACTAGAACCTTTTCTCATAATCCTTATCATTTCAAGAAAATAAAACACACACACTTTGGTGTTTGCTCTCTCTACGTCCGCCACCTAAAACCACCACAAACCACCATAAAATTCCAACTTTGATCAAAAACGTGTTATTCTGGGTTGATACAAGTATACGGGTATTTATTTAAACAACGTTTGGGTTGTCCAATTCATGTTGAAATCTACATTTTTGAAGATTTTCTTGTAAGTTTTCAAAATTTAATTTCGTTTGTCCTTTTGGGTTTATTTTGATGCATAGATGTTAGTTGTACAAGTTGATCGTGCGTATAAAAATCGAATTTTTGAAACGAAACGAATAACAAAGAGGGTGTTTGTTCGTCCGAATTTAAAAGAGAAAGAAAATGGTTTAGTAGTTTGATGTGTTGGTCGTGATGATAGAAAAACATATATTGCTATATAGCTTATTTGTATAAATAACATGTATAGCTTATTTTTGGGCTTATTTCGTGGCTTATTGTAAGCTAATGGCTCACGACTTCTTTTGAAAAACACAAGGAAATGTGTTTTGATTATTTACGTGGTATGGCGTATGTCGTGGACTATTTTTATAGCTTTGGTGGAACCAAAATGTGATACATATCCTATACTAGCTTATTTCAAGCTTAATATAGTATTGTTTATTTGCAAGTAGATCCGTCGTAAAAATCGATTTTTGGAAACGAAACGAATAAAAAAGGGGTGTTTGGTTCGTCGAATTTAAAAGAGAAAGAAAAGGGTTTTATAGTTTTGATGTTGTGGTCGTGATGATTGAAAAACATATATTGCTAAATAGCTTATTTTATATAATAACATGTATAGCTTATTTTTGGGCTTATTTCGTGGCTTATTGTGAGCTTATGGCTCACGACTTATTTTGAAAAACACAAGGAAATAGTTTGATATATTTACGTGGTAATGCGTATGTCGTGGACTAATTTTTTAAAGCTTATGGTAGTAACTCAAATGGCCGATACAGAACTTACTACTTATTTTCAAGTTTAATAAGAATTGTGAAGCTTATGACTCACACCCAATAAGCTTATTTAAGCCGTGTCTTAATGGGAAGGCTTCTTGTGTCCGATTATTCCTACTTGTTAAGTATGAAGCTTTATATAAAAGGAACCGTGGTTTGACTTGGATTCGTATTTTGGACTTATAATATCTTAATGGACCCTTATTGGGCCTTAAAGCCCAATAAACTATATTTTAGAAGTCGTTTATGAAGAGTTTTGACGGACTTTTTAGAAGAAATGTATTTACGAAGTGAAATAGAACGCTATTTTGAAAAAACGTTTTAGTTAAACGTTAAAGATTTAGATTTTAGAATTTTGTCGAAAAGTGTCGAAATTGTGAAAAATGTTGAAATTAAGGTTTGAAACCCTGGAAAACGTTATATAAATGTATGGGTCATGTCGAAATTTCGTAAAAAGTTATACTTAGAAATTTTACTTAAAAACTTGATTTTTGATTTAAATAATAAAATATTATTATTTTATTATTTTATTATTAAATAAATTCACTAAAAGACAAAAAAATATAATTTTTCTTCAAAACTTCTCAAATATGTTTATTATGAGTAAACGTTCCATTTTCAACCCTATTATGATTATTTTCACGATGACTAAAGTCACCGAATAGACTTATCGAGATATATTTATAATTATTAATTATAAATATTTACTTATATTACTTATCTATTTTCTTTAAATATTGTATAATTATGTATTATTAAGTAAGGGATTGATAAATTATTTCGATATGTCCGTCAACCCATCACACCACTAAATATTACGGGTACTTGAACAACCCCGCCGTTTTCTAGACTCTAATGCATCAAAAACGCGAAGACTGTTTTGGGGGAAATTAATGATTAAAATAGGACATTAACTAGACCAGGTCGTGTGCGATAACGTTGTTTCATTTCCTGGTATCGGATTTGGTGCTAAAGACTTTGCTTGAGGTAAGTTCTCCGTATCCCTATTTTTACTGGATTTCCATTGGAGAAAATTGAGTACTCAAAATGTGTTTTGAACTGTTTTAAATTGAAATGTGCGAAATGTGGTTTTGTTTTGGGACAAGATATGTGCTTATGACTGCTATGTAATATTATGTGTTGCATGATTGTTTGGAATGGATGGGTACGCCTACCTAGTATTTGTGTGGTTATCGGATCGGCTGAGTACGCCTACCCTAGTATGTGTGAGGTCCTGTCCTAATTTAGTGCTCCAGCTTTGTAGGACCTTTAGGTGCGTAAGTGACATATGGTGATTGACTAGCGGGATTGCTAGGTTGTGTTACATGACTAGCGGGGATGCTATGTCATGGGTTGTTTGCATATATATTCACTGTCATATTGCACTATTGTCCACTGTTTTGAAATATTGGCACAACTTTTGGGTTTAAGGTCAAACCTACGAGCTCACCAACATTATTGTTACGTTTTCGAGTATCATTTTCAGGTGAAGTGAAAGAGGAATAAGTTGGATGTTATGCGATAACATATCTTAAAGTATCTCGTGTGATTTTCTCATATGAAAGTTTTGTGTCTTGTTTATTTTATTTGGTTTTTGGAAGATTTTGATTTAAGTTTGGATTTGGACTCCCGTGTGGGCTATTGGATATTGTAAGAGTTTACGGATTTGATTGTGATTTAGGACATCACTCGAGGTTGTTCGAGGTTGATGGTCTTCGTAACACTTGAAGTTTATGCATTGTAGTTTTCTCTATATTGTATCTTTGTTATGTTAGACAATTTTGTGCATTCCCGAGTTTCCGCCATTGTTGAGGTGTAACAGATTGGTAATCAGAGCCAAGGTTATAGAGAACTAGGTGGGTTAACCTAGACTATAACCTAAGATCCGTCATTTAGTTACGTATAGGATCTATGTGTCGGTGTTTCCGCTTTGCCTTACTTTTGCTGTTCGCGTTTGGTGCCTTAGTTATTCACTAAACTCACATTGAAATGTGTGAGCTCAATACTGAGTATGACTGGGAAAGGATGCGAATATAAGTACGGTGGCCAACGTAGTTATAAGTGTATCACTACTCACTCATACTTAGTAATGTCGTTCACACAAATCGATGTTGACACCATAAGGTGGTATTATGTATATAGTTATATATATAGTAAGATGTTCTATATATATATTAGTCTTCCAACTTACCTAACGTTGCCCATGTTCTCCCTCGTATAGATAATGCCACCCAATGATGAAGACCCCAAAAGTGTGGCTGGACTATTCCCGAATCACGAGGAAAAGGATACGGGTGGACGGGTTTGTAGAGGTGGGTGTCATGGGTAGAGGACCTGGAGGAAGGTAAATGACGAGCGTGTTGACTAATTGAATGGTCAAGGAAATGCCCAGGGTTAGGAGAGCTAATAAGGCGTAAAAGGGAGTCAATGGGAATGTAAGGAGAGTCAATATTGGGTATAGGAGGACACCCTGACTTCTCTGACAATCATTACCAGCATTACAAAACCTATTAGCCGCCATGTAGCTCCAGTTTGTAACCAAGAAATGTTGGAAATCAAAATGGTAATGGTGGTTAACGAGAACGTTCAGGAGAACAATTGGGAATGTGATAGTAATGGCACCGGTAGGTTATTCGTATAAGGATTTCTTAGCCTGTAACCCTAAGGAATATGATGGTAAAGGGGGTACTGTAGTTCTTACTTGATGGATTAAGAAAATGGAGTATGTGCAAGACATGAGTGGTTGTAGTATTGACCAAAAATGTGAAATTACACTGCTGGTATCATTTGTGGTATAGGCTTTAACTGGTGGAACTCTCAAGATCCGCACCTAAGCCGAGAAGTTGGCTATGTTAGTATGTCATGGAATGACTTTAAGTTTATGATGATAGAAGAGTTTTGTCCTAGTCATGAAATGCAAAAGTTGGAAACCGAGTTGTGGAATCACGTTATGGTCGGGGCTAGCCATGCTGCGTATACCGATAGGTTTCATGAGTTGGCTAGGTTAGTTCCACATTTGATAACTCCAGAGAGTAAGATGATTGAGAGGTATGCGTATGCCTATGCTCTACAGATCCAGTGATGGTGGCAGCAACAGATGCCCAAAGACTAGACAAAAGGTTATCAGATTTTCTGGCGCACTGACTCAGGACCGCATGAGCTGTTAGCGAAATGTGATCAATTGACGTATGGTTCTGAGAAAAGAGGAAATATTAGGGAAACCTAGCACGGCATTAAGATGGTTAGGACGATAATAATGAGCACTAGGGACTGGAAATGCTTTTGCTACTACCGCAAACCCTATAGGAAGAGAGAATACGGGTACTTGGCCCAAGTGTACCACCTGCAACTCCTACCATGCACCCGGAGGGCCTTGTCGCACATGCTTCAACTGTAACCGCCCGAGTCATTTATTTGGCAAAGGATTGTAGAGGCGTAATCGAGGAATGTGAATCCTGTCAATGCTAGAAACCTAACTGTTAGGGCATGTTATGAGTGTGGTAGTACCGACCATGTCAGGTCAGCTTGTCCTAGATTGAATAGGGCACAAGGACCGGGAGGAAACCATCCAAACCAAGTTGCTGCTAATAACAGGGGTCAGGGTCGTGGAAACCAAGGGAACCAAGCTAGGGGTAGGGCATTTATGTTGGGAGCAGAGGAAGCTCGCTAGGATCCAAACATTGTGACGGGTACGTTTACTTTAAACAATCATTTCGCCCTAACCTTATTTGAATCCCCCCCCCCCCCCCCCCTGGTGCCGATAAAGTATTTGTTTCCACTACTTTTATACCTCTGTTAGGCATAGAACTCATGGAATTAGGTTTTAGATATGAGATTGAGATAGCTAGCGGCAACTAGTAGAGATTGATAAGGTTATTAAGGGTTGCAAACTAGAAATTTGAGCGGTCATGTCTTGAGACAATCGATTGATACATTATAGGCATTGGAGTATTTAATGAAGATTATATGCATGGATTAGGTTGTCAAATTATAAGGTTGAAATAATTTGTCCATGACAGTAGTGAAGATACCACTACTCACTGATGGCAAAAGGAGCTTAAATTAGGAGAGAATGACCCGGAAGAAAAGATGAGGCAGCTAAAGAGTGCTAAGGCTAAAGAGAAGGAACAAAAAGAGATAAAAGTAGTGAGAGATTTTCTTGAGGTATTCCCGGATGACCTATTTGGATTGTCACCTGTTTGGGAAATTGAGTTTCAAATTGAGTTAATTCCTAGAGCAACGCCGGTAGCAAAGTCCCCCTATCGTTTGACACCTTCTGAATTGAAGGAGTTGTCTGGAAAACTCAAGGAAATCTAAGATAAAGGTTTCATTCGACCAAGCTCATCGCCTTGGGGAGCGCCGGTATTGTTCGTTAAGAAAAAGGATGGTTCTTTTTAAGATGCGCAATTGACTAGAAGAATTTAACAAGTTGACAGTTACAAATCGTTATTCGCTTCCTAGGATTAATGATCTATTTGACCAACTGCAAGGGTCGCAGTTTTTCTCACAGATAGATCTTAGGTTTGGATACCATCAGCTAAGAGTGCATGAAGATGACATTCCAAAGACTGCGTTTAGAACTCGTTAGGGACATTTAGAGTTTACAGTAATGCCCCTTTGGTCTGACTAACGCACCAGCGGGATTCCATGGATTATTGATGAATAGAAGTTTGTTAGGCCTTATCTTGATTAAGTTTTGTGATAGTGTATAGACGATATCTTAATCTACTTTAAGACTCGGGAGGAGCATATAGGACACTTAAGGTTAGTCTTGGGACTGCTTAAGAAAGGAGAAAACTGTATCTAAAGCTTTAAGTGTGAATTCCTGGCTAAGAGAAGTCAGTTTTCTTGGCATATGAAAAATGTAATGGATCCATAGTAAACCCTAGTAAGATCGAAGCTGTTAAGAATTGGAAAGCCCCTAGAACTCTGATTGAGGTTCATTCATTCTTAGGATTGGTTGGATATTACCGTAGGTTCATTAAGACTTTTCAAGATAATAGCCTAATCTCTACATTCTTACTCAAAGTTAAGACTTTCGATTGGGTGAGTAACAGAATGGCATTCAACCTTGAAGGATCAGTTGAGTAAATGCCCTTGTTCTAACTAGCTCTCCCCATGGTACCCGAAATGACCTTGTGGTAATTGTGATGTGGTCAGGATAGGACCTAGGTTGGTATTTTTAATGCAAAGAGGAAAGTTGATAGCCTAACAGTCCAATCAGTGAAAATTCATGCGAAGAATTATACACTCATGATTTGGGGAGAGTGGGTGGCAGTCGTGTTTGCATTTAAAATCGGGAAGACATTACCTGTAGGGACAAAGAGTGTCATTTATACGGATCAATAAGAAGTCTCTAAAACATATCTTATAGTCGAAATAGTTGAATATGCACAGCGTTTGTTGGATAGAGTTGTTATTAGATGTATTTTTAGTTTGATTTTGACTGTTAAATTCCGCTACCATTCCTGGTAAGGCGAATGGGTGGCTGATGCCTAAGTAGGAAGGAAAGGAGAGTAAAGCCTAAAGATTATGAGCTATGAAATATACCCTTCAATCGAGTATAAAGGATAGGATACTGGCGGCTCAGAAAGAGGCCGTGGATGAGTCTACAGGATTGCAGAAAGGTTTGGACGAGATGATAAAACAGAGAAGTGATGGGACTTTGTACTACCTGGATCGAATATGGGTACCCTTGAAGGGTTATGGTACGAACCTATCTGATAATGGATGAAGCCCAGAAGTCGACGTACTCTATACCACCAGGAGCTGATAAGATGTATTATATTGAGAGATAGGTATTGGTGGCGTAGAATGAAAAAGGACATAGCTGAGTATATTAGTAAGTGTTTGACTTGTTTAAAGGTTAAGGCTGAGCATCAAAGGCCATCTGGCTTTCTCTAACAACCCGAGATCCCCGTATGGAAATGGGAAGGGATAGCTATGGATTTTGTGACTAAGTTGCCTAGGACTAGTAGTGGGCATGACACAATCTGGGTCATTATGGACCGGCTGACCAAGTCTGCTCATTTTCTACTAAGCATGAGTATAAAGATGGATAGATTGGCTAGATTGTATTTGAATGAGATAGTTGCTAGACATGGTGTGTCGATCTTGATTATATCGGATCGTGATAGTCATTTCTCATCAAGGTTTTGGCAGTCAATGCAAGAGGCATTAGGGACTCGTTTAGACGTGAGTACGGCTTATCACCCTCAGACCGAAATGGTCAGAAAGTGAGCGCACTATTCACACTTTTGGAAGACAATGCTAGAGCGTCACAGCGTCTGTGGACTTTGGGGGAAGTTGGGATATGCATCTTCCGTTGTTGAGTTTTTCAATAACAATAGTTATCATTCTAGTGTGAGATGTGCTCCGTTTAAGGCATTGTATGGTAGAAAGTATCGTTCGCGCAATTAAAATGTGGTGCTGATGTTGGAGAAGTTAGTTAAAAACCTGAGTTAGTGCAAGAGACTACTAAGAAGATCTCCAGATTAAGGAGAGACTTAAGGCTGCGCAATTATGCTGATAAGAGAAGAAGCCTCTAGAGTTTATGAGGTGACTATGCTGCTCAAAAGTTTCCGCATTTGGAAAGGTGTGGTAACGCTGTGGGAAGCAGGGGAAATTACACCTAGATTTGATTGGACCTTGAGATTTAGTTTGAGAAAGTTAGGCCCCGTGCCTATTGTTAGACATTACCTGAGGAATTGAACGGTGTTCATGACACTTTCCACTTCGAACCTTAAGAAGTTTTGGCTAATCCAACACAGCACGTGCCTTCGACGAATCGAGTTGATGATAAGTAAATTTTTGGGAAGAGCCGTGGAAATTTTTAGAAAGAGAGTTTTTAAGAAGCTGAAGCAGTAGTAGGATTACCACGTTTAAGGTTCGGTGAATTCCAAACGTGGGTCCTAGAATTCCACAGTGGGAACGTGAAGATCAGATGAAATTAAAGTACCCGTATTTGTTTAGTGATATTAGTAGTTGAATTCCGAGGTTAAAATTCTTTTAAGGGGGATATAATGTAACCTTTGCCCCTTTTTGTGTTTTGAATATTTCATTTTTAGTCCTTTGACTATTTGACTTTTGTCAGTTTATTTAGATAATGCACCGTGTTGAACGATGGGAGGATTTTTGAGAATGAGTGGTAATTTATGGTATTTGTGAATAATTTTATTCCTTTTAAGGATATATTATGTTATTTGTATCGGGTGGTTTGACTCCGTGAATTTTAAGAAATGCCTAAAAACAGTCCATGACACTTCGTTAAATGTATTCCAAATGAGTTTTGAAGGGTAATTAAAGTGTAAATATAATCGTGTACATACTCAGTTTAATAGAAAAGTATTTTTTAAGAATAATAAAATGCTAATTAACTTTGTGGAAAATGTTACGTACCAATGTTTCTTACTAGTATTTAATGATCCCGACACTAAAAGAAAACCACCGCCACCCCATAGGATGCCATAACCGGTCATGTAAGCTTAAGGGGACAAGGAGGCTTAATTTTAGCCAAGATGTCCCAAGGTTGTACATATATATGCCTTTCACTAGACATTTCCACCCATTTTCTTTTTTCAATTCAAAAAAAATAAACACACCACATAGTGTGTGTGTGTGAGTTATTCTCCGCCACCAACCACCTCAAACGACCATAGGTTTTCCCAACAATGATCAAGAACGTGATATCCCGGGTTTTGGGTTTTCATTTAAAATAACGTTTGGGTTTCCCGGTTCGTGTCGAAAACTACATTTTGAAGCTTTTCTGTAAGTATTCAAATTTAAATTTTGTTTTGTCCTTTGGGTTTGTATTGATGCATAGAAGTCTTTTGTTGATGACATCAAATAACGTCCTATTTATAGCATCATTTATCCTATGTAATTACCCTTTTGTACAAATTATTGCAAGAATTGTACTAAATCGATTGTATTTGAGAATTACAGTACTTGTGGAGTACTTGGGAAAGTTATGCTAAAAGGCATCATTAAGGAGGCATAAACGAAAGAGTTCGAGAAAGTCTACTGATCTGACAGCACATACGCCGTATATTCTGGACTATACGACGTATCCAAGACTTCGACGAATCAAAAGAACCATTTATGCCTGAACTTTGAAGAATACCCCGTATCCACACAACATACGACCGTAATATATACTTGATCAATGAGAAGAATCAACTATTACCCTCAGTTACGCCTTAATCCATCAAGAAGATACGGCGTATCCGTGTCTACATTTCACAAATAACCATGAAAGATTGGAGACCCAATACGCCGTATCCAGGAGACATCAATACGCCGTATTCATAATATAGTAATAAAATATTCTGGAATATATCAAACGTGGTCCTTACTCCAAGAAATCCCTAATACGCCGTATCCCAACATACGCTCCGATACCGGCGACCGATGAGTTTCCAGACTCTATAAATAGACGATCCTAAACTCAGTTTTAGGTATGCAAGTGAAACCCTAAACCACCAAGTCGACCAAGAGACGAATAAAGGAGCATAGAAGGTCAGAAAAGAGCCTCAAGATCATAGAAAAACTCTTGTAATCTTCGCATAACCGAATACAGCGTTCGATTAAGGTTTCTTTATTTTAATCGATCATATATCCAAGCGTTTGTATTTTTACAATGACAATCGGCTGATACCTTAGGTATAAGCCATGTTTTATGAAGATCTAAGTTTGGTTTAGTACATTGATTGAGTCTTATAATTTATCGTTGATTGTTTGATTATGTTTATCATCTTATACTTGTTTACGTCTTTATATGCGACCTATCATTCAACTGGGTCTAGTCCTACCAATTTAAGCGCGCAACTTCGTGTTGTTTGGGCGTCAGGCTAAAGTCGAGATAGCTCTCCATATTGATAATTTAAATATTGACCTAGATCCTTTTCCTTTAGTTTAGTGAGCTATTTGAGCCATAAGTAACCCCTGGTATCAACGAGCAACGTTCTTATTCAATTGGTAAGGACTCAGACAGTGGGACCTACTAGTATATAAAGATCCGTTAAGACAGTAAGTGTAAAGTCTCCATAGCTAGGTTAGTACGAAGCACCATATTAATCTCCCATAAGATAGATAATAATCAACGAATGCTTGCTTTAATGCGGATGCGTCTAAATATGACAGAATAAGCGTGTCCTAGGTCTATAGGGAAGAAGTACCCGCCTAAGTCTAGAATGATAATGCCCTTCGAGATAAGTCAATCATTGCACTAGTAAACAAACCTGCGTTTTATCGGATTATTCCATGGTTTGATACGTTTTCCTTACATTAGTTCTATTGAACCGTCCTGTTATCGTTTGTTTTAATCTTCTTGTCGGTGTTTATTGCTTTACTTGTCACAAAAACTTAGGTTAGATAACTAAACCTTCGTGCCAGTCCTCAAGCTGAAACCCCCTTATCATATAGATTAGTCCTAACTTAGGTCTTGCATAAATGAGATAACTAAAATACTGATAGAATTAAGAATTAACGCTCTCGCTCTTAGTGATCGAACACCCTACTTACCACGAAACTCCACATATGACCGTACATTCCCGTAAAAGTGTTGTTTTAGTATAGTCACCATAAAAATAATTAGTAAACTTGATACATAAAATACCTACTCACAACGACATATCAATTTTTGGCGCCGTTTCCGGGAGTGAAGTTGTTTAATGTTTATTTATTAGTGTTTTTAGGTTTAGTTTTAGATTACTTTGCATATTTTTGTGTTTAGTTTTTGTGTGTTTGAATTCTGCATTGTATATTTTACAATTGTGTGGTTTGGTGACCACACAACAACACATCAAGTTTTTGGCGCCGCTGTCGGGGAGTGAAATTTAATCTTGATTTTTATTTTATATTTTGGTTTTTAGCATTAGATCTAACCCTTAGGATTAAGTATAGGTTAGGATAGTTTATAATCTGGTTTGTTTACTGTGTTTGTGTTATACGGCGTATTCAGTTCACTAAATACTACATATTGGTTATTTAACAATTTTTCTAGTAAGTTTATTTCAGGATGGATGATCCAAACATTACTATGGATTAATACATCAGGCTCAAGGAAGAAAAAGCTCAAAAACGTAGGAAAGTGTTTAACTAGGAAACTGCTAAGTATGGTAGAATCTGGTATGATAAAGACGTTCACGACCTCAGATACGTTGAAAACAAATTCCCAACTATTGCGTTCAATGATAGTTTGAAATCAGGTAAAACACTATCTTGTGAACCCACGGTAAGTTCTCTTAACAATGAAATTAACTTTAAAATTTCATTTGATGATTCCGATGATGAAGATTACACAATAATTTTTAACAAAAACTCATCTTCTTATAAAATAATTTCTACGAATGATTTGAAAACGGATTCGGAAAATGATAATGAAAAAGTCAATATGTCTTTGTTTCCATCTCCCGAACCTACGGTAAGTTGTTTTGATAATTTAGACCTCTTTAAAGTTTTTGAGAATGAATTTCCAGCCATTGTTTACAATGATGCTCAAATGTCTAAATCAGATTTATTAACTGAACCGATTTTAAGTCCTCAACATATCGATGAATTTGATTTGAAAGATGAAACATCGTTGTCCGAATGTGATGAAGAAGAATAAAACGTTTTATACTTTAATGATCTATTTCTTTTTAACGTAATTTATCCTGATGATTCAAAATCGGATAAGGACAATGATGATGATAAAATCGATATCGAACAGTCTTCGGGAGATAATGTAATAAATATCGATGATGGTGCCTATGCACATGGATAAAATAAGCTTTTGGAAACAAGTCATGATACATCTAATAAATTTTTCAAAACTGAAACTTTTTTCAAGGAATTAAATGTTAATATTGTGGCTTGTAATTATCTTAACAAAGGGATTCCATTCATTTCCCTAATCAAGAATTTGTATGTGCCATTTGGCATCCCGTTCGACCCCAAATTATTTTATAAGGATGGGATTAAATTGGGGCAAGTCTAACTTAAAGACTTTTCTGTAAACAAAAGTGCTTATCAAGAGACAATTCGGAATGTATTTTCAATTTTTTATCGAGTCTGTCTTTCCAGACTGTCTATACGGCGTATCCAAACCCCAAGGATACGGCGTATTGACCTTCTGGACGTTATCCAGTCTTTATTTTCAGCACAATCTATACGACGTATTCATTAGATAAATACAACCTAAAGGTATTAATACGGCGTATCCTGGGGAACAGAAACGGAATATTGACTTCATGTACAGTTTTAGGTTTTTGTTTCGAGTCTAACCAGCGAAAACACGGAGATAGAATTGCACTTGCTTTCTTATGTTTTAATACAGGACCTTCTGAACGAAAATGACGAATTTCGTGGAGTACTTATAAATCTGGAAATCTCAAAGTGTTGGAGTCTTGAAATCTCAAGACGGCTATTCAACACATCCGTGCTCATAAACTCAACTTGGAGAATCTACTAAGCAAAACATCAGGGGAGTTTCTCATTCTAATTTTTTAATTCCTGTTTTTATGTTTTATTTATACAATGAGGACGTTGTATAATTCAAGTGGGGGGATGGGAATTAGAATGTATACTTGTCCTATTTTTCACTAAAATGCATAAAATATGCTTAAATTTAAAAAATCAATAAATCATACTTTTGTAAAATTACATGTTACATAACCCGCACACAACAACCCTTATTAGATATTTTGAGGATTTAACATATCCGTTTCCAAATGTTTACCCAAATTCTGCAAAATATGAGTATGCCGGTGATGTAGTAGACTTTAGAACTTGGCTTGGTATATCTATTCGAGATCATAGTGATGAGTACTATGGATTTAGATGGAGTAACTTGTTTATATTAGTAAATTTTAGGATTACACCCAAAACGCCTTTACATGTTGTTTATTAACTAACTACACTGGTTAGTTAACCCCCGTATAAACCCTTTGTTTACTCTCACTTTAAGAGTAAGATACCCCTAGAACAACCCGTAGAGCCAATCCTTTAGGAATTACACCAACTTGTTTATTTTGTTACACCTTTACACATTAGCCTACCCTATTAGATTAAGTTTATTTTACAGTTGCTAGTTGCTTAAAGTGTAAAGTTTGTAGTTCCCAAATCTTGTGTCAAAATTTTCTATCTTTGGTACGGTTGTAAGAAATTTGCACATTGCAAATGGGAATGTATTAAGTAGTCAAAACTCATGAATTTTTACTACTATCGTAATTAATGGTACGTCTGAAGAATGAAAAATTATCGAAGGAATTATCCGTAATTATTATGATGGTGAAGATGGTGAAACTACTCCTAGTTTCGTATATAGTTAGATGTAAAAAAATTGAAAAATTTAGAAAAATCGCAACAAAAAAAGAGAAGGAAAGTTTGAAGATAATCGTTTCACAACTACCGAAGGAATTACAAGAAGGATCGATTATTCGTTGATACAAATCGACGATGTAGAGTATTGTATAAAGTGGTAGATATCGCCACTTGCCTTGTGAAGTATGTAAAGTATGGGATGATTGGAAAGTTGACCGTTACGGGAACGCCAACTTAGGTTGTTGTTTTTGATCTATGATCAAGACGTTGTAAATAGTTGTGTCTTTATCATGGTAACGGTCGGGAAAAAGTGTCTAACAACTTGTATCTTAGACTTAATCTATTTGTTTCGTAATTTTTATTTTACAACAATTTACTTCTCTTTCCTGATCATTAACCATGGGTTTTACGTGAATAAGGATTTGTACAAGCGTGCGCGTCTATTCCGTCGTTACGGCCATGTATGCATGTCTTAGCTGCCTTGTTGGTTTATTACTATTGGTGAAAGTTAGAAGATCCCTACCCTATATTATTCTTCATCCTAACCGTTGTTTCGTAATTGGTGTTGTACTTTTGGTTAAAGATTGTAGAATGATCAACCCTAAGCCTTATCATACAAACCCATATTTACTTTTATAAACTTGTTACTCCTTAGCTCTAGTGGTGGAGATGTGTATCCTTGCCAAGCTTATGATAGAATACTTGTCACGA
>BQNB010092403.1:0-26627 GCA_026074375.1 Tanacetum coccineum | reverse complement strand
AACTCTTTGAAAACTAGTGCGAGTGAAAATCAAAGCGTCCCCAACCAACACTGCCTGACACTTTGAATCGCAAACCCTAAAAGTATGTATTTCACTTGTTGGTTTGAATTGGTGTTTAAAAAAGGATCATTGTGGGTCTTTTAAATATTGATTGATTGATTTAACAGGTAAAAAATAAAATCAAGTGTTGTTAGCAATGGAGTGCGTGGTTCAAGGAATTATAGAAACGCAGGTATTAAAATTACCTTTAATCTGAATGTTTAGCTGATTATATTATAAGGGTTGTTTCTAAATTGTGATTTTTTGCTAAATTAAACTGCTTATTACTCATATTATATTACCTCAGACTGCTGCTTATGTGATTATGATGTTTTGTTTAGGAAAATAATAGCAAATTCCAAACACTATCTCCCCTGTTGTGTTTTGTTACAACTGATCTTGTTTCTGCTTATTTCAATAAGCTTGAGCAGTCAGGAGTGTTTGTTTCGCCTTATATAGCGGGCTTATGGCTTATATGGTTTTCGGCTTATGTTTCATAAGCTCACTTTTTGTGACTTATATAAGCCTATCATGTCATAATAATAAACTTATATAAGCCGAAAAGTTTCAAAATAAGCCACAAAAGTGAGCTTATGAAACAAAAGCCGAAAATCCCATAAGTCATAAGCCCGCTATATAAGCCGAAACAAACAAGTGTTTGTCTTAGCCTATTTGATGGGCTTATGAGCTTTCAAATTTTTTGATAAGCTTATAAGCTAGTTTTCAGTGGCTTATGAGCTAATCAACTTGAACTTATAGCTTCTATAAGTTCATAACCTCAGAAGCCATAAAAAATGAGCTTAACAAATTTTCAATAAGCTCCTAATAAGCCCATCAAATAAGCTAAAATAAACACCTAAGCACCCCCAATCGTTTACCGCATTATCAAAAGAATGAGCTGTTTCATATGAGTGGTTTTGTGTGCTTTGTGGATCTAGAAAGATAGGAATATAGGATAGGAGGACTGGCATTCATTTTTAGTTAATAAGCCGTTCTCTATTTCGTCTTTGAATTGACCGATCACGTAGTTTTCTTCTTCGCACTTTTTAGTATGGACTCCTGGATTGCTTTAGGTTCACTTGGTCACTTAAGAAATGACCAAAACTTACGTGAGCATAAGTTCTAGAGCTGTATAAATTCACAGTGCTTTTGAATATATTGTATCTCACTGTGAAGTCTAAATGGTCTGCCAGTCCGGCCGCTTGTATCCTTAAGAATAATTGTAAAGCAAACTGCAAAAAAATTAATTCTGAAATTGTATGGCGGTCGTGGATTTTGGAAATGACGTATACTGGGATGCAGTCTTTGCCTTGGAATCATGAGTTACTGACAAGGAGAAATATGTAAGCCTGAACGAAAACAGATAATAAAAAAAGTTATAGATTTGTAGCCTAATGCTTACTATCTATTGCTTATTTTCCAGTGGGTTTCCTGATTTACACTAGATAAGATTTTGACATAGTAATTGTAGTTGTGAAACATTTAATGTTCCCACTTTTAAACTTCATTTCTTACTTCGTACAAAGGTGCATTAAGTGATTGTTGATGGTTGTGGAGGTAATTTGAACCTTCATGACTTCATTAATTAAATAGTTATCTTTTTTGCCAAGAGTGAAGGATGTGTAGATTCATCAGAATGTGTAACTGTGACTGTTCACTTGTTAAATAAGTTAAATAAGTCTTTTTTTAATATGAACGATTAGAAGAAAAAGGTGCGTGTTTTCACTGGTTTTTATTTTGCAGCACGTTGAAGCCCTTGAGATTCTTCTTCAAGGCCTCTGTGGTGTTGAAAGGAAAAGCTTGAAAGTTCATGAACTATGCCTAAAAAGTGGTCCCAATCTAGGTCAGTTGTAGCCTAATTTTATTTTTTAGGTAAAAATGGATTTAATGTGCTTATAAGCAAAAAAACATGATTAGAAACGCCCCTAGATTCAATATTTCCAAAAGTAATAATCTGATTACATATAGGTTCTGAAGCATCAGAAATTCGACTTTTGTGTGATCTCGAACAGCCAGAGCCGGCTTGGTAAGCACGACAATTCTTTCCCTTTTTAAATTAAAACTGTTTTTAATATGAATAAGATATACTTACGCAGGACTGTTCGACATGTGGGGGGTTCAATGAGGGGTGCGGGTGCTGATCAAATATCTGTCTTAGTGAGGAATATGGTTGAAAGCAAAATTAGCAAGAACGTTCTTAAATTATTTTACTTACTTGGTTACAAGTTAGACCACGAGCACCTACGAGTTGGGTTTGCTTTTCATTTCCAAAGGGGTGCTCAGATAACCGTTACAGTATCCTCAGTGAGTAAGATGCTAAAGTTGCATGCCGTTGAAGATACTGTACCCGTAACACCAGGCATTCAAATGGTCGAAGTGACTGCACCTGCATCTGCCGAGAATTACAATGATGTTGCTGCAGCAGTCTCGTCGTTTTGTGAATATCTTGCCCCGTAAGTTTCCATTGTTATGATATATTTACCATGATTATCTTTGTGTAACTTTGCATGATTGTCTGTAAATTTGGAATTCGGAAGTTCTAATATGCTTGTCGGGTTGGGGTTAGTCGAGGCATAAACTGCAGAAAATCTCTTCTCAGTTTATTATTGTTCGGCCCAACTATCAAGTTTCGTATTAATAGAGTAAGAAAACAGTAATTTGATTTATTTTCTAGAGGCAGGTCACTATCCAGCTGATGCCCAACTATATATTTTTTGATTAATTGCACGTAAGTGCACCCAATATTCCTAGACCCCATGGATCATAACATGTATTATATGGTAACTAACCTTATTATACTAATACTAGATTAAAGACTAATTAATATTTAGCCATAACTGAATATTCATACTTATTTAAGGTCCAGCATGTTATATATTCTATCTATATCTATTTACTTGACACCATATTCCTCGAATCATATTTATTTTTTTAGTGTATCGTATATATTATATAGTTACCTTGGATATTTATAGTCGTTGACTTCTTTTTCGTCCATTTCCGACTTAATTCACTATTTTGGATGATAGAGTTCCATATGTTACTATATATTTGGCGATGCTATATATCTGTGTTTAACGTTACTAGGTTGGCGAATTCATGTTTTTGGACAGAAACATAGAGCTTATACATTTTGAGGGTACAAATATATTTTTATTTTTTTGAACGGCAACAATCTGTCTCACAAAGAACCCACAACCATTGGTTGGGGAGCTTCTCAAACCATTGGGAGACAAGCTCTATGGTGAGGGTACAAATATATATATCCTGTTGAACTTATGAAGTAGATTATTAGATTGGTTTGAACCTTGTGCTTCTGTAACTTTTTGGTTGTATGCAATCTTTTACATCATCAAAGATGTTAATGTTGTGTTTTTAGTATTTTATAGAAAAATATATGGAACATACTTTCTCGTCATAAATTCAATTATTTATTGTTCATTTGTTTGTGATTTGATGACTTTCAGGCTGTTGCATTTGTCAAAACCCGGGAATGCAACAGGAGTTGTCCCAACGGCTGCGGCAGCTGCTGCATCTCTCATGTCATATGGTGGAACATCGTAGCTAACAAGACCAACCCTAAACTTTGTGTTTTGAACCCTAATTGTTTGTGATGTTATGTAATGTAATGCATGCAATTGGAAGAGGAGTTTTTTTGTACTTCCCTTCATATGCTCATTGAAACTAATGTTATGAATCTGGAAATATTTTCACAGAAAATTTGATCATTGGTTAATGGTTTAAAATGTATTTTAAATCGAGAAATTTAGCTTTCATTATCTGACTTATCGAATCATTTTCCTGAAAGGTTTTTAGCATAACTCACTTATGTAATTTGTAAAATTTTGAATCATGTTGCTTCATAATGAGGTGCTGATTTAGGTTGCCATAGATGTGAGTTTATTGTTAATGTAATTTATTTAGTAGTTATTCGAACGCATGATGATCTATAAAATATCAAAAAGGTTCCGAGAAGAGAATGGTTCTGTTTGACCATTTTCAATATTCATCATGTACCCACTCCAATCTCGAGAGTTGAAGCTACAGTCTCTATTTTACGTAGCACTAAGTTTGCATCGCATGACAATTATGCGATTGCACTGTTACCAATGTAAATCACCATCATACCGTCCGTCATATGGTCATGCAAACCCATGTATGCCGGTTTACGAAGGCTGCAACCTTTGTTAAAAATGTCTTGCTTTTAGCTATTATCAACTAAAGTGGTATTGTTCTAAGATGGTTGTTACTTGTTAGCCAGTGAGTGTGAAGATAAACTAGTGCAGATAGATCCTCATCAACGTGAACATTTATTGTCGAAGACGGTATAAGTCTGTAAGCGGTTGAAGGTGAACGTAACTAATGATATAAGCTTTGGACATGAATTCATGTCCCTTTATGATTCTTGCCTTGAAACAAAATGAACATTAGGTTGTTATCATCAATCTTGATAGTTGAAGCCCATACATTTCTTTATTATCTTTGCATCTGCTATCGTACTCAATAGTTGCCTTGAAAGTCTTACCTCAAACAAAGGCGCAAACCACTCATTTATAAGTAAATGACTCAGCAGTAACTCTATATACCGCTTATTCCACATGTTTCAAGTATAAAACAAGAATTATCCTGAACACTATTTCAACGTTCCCAAGAATACAAAAAAGGAAGTGCAGCCATTATAAACATTACACGAAAAGGAAAGATGAAATTATTATACACTTTCACACGTCCTCTTTCGTATATATCATAAAATTGTGCATACTAACACAAATTTACAACAGCAACGGGAACCCTACATTGCCGCTAAAATCTCCCTCATTTCTGTAACAGATGGAATCGTCTCACTTGGGTAGATCTTGGCAACGAGTTGAGCAAAGCTATCATACTTGTCCAAAAATTCTTTCTGTGAATCATATATATATGTATATCAGAACTTTATATCATCATAATTCTTAAAATAGTTAACGGACACGTATGTCAGGTTGCGAAACGGATCACAATATATTTAGTGTCAAAGGAAACAATATCCGGAATGGGTCCCCAGTCAGGTTGGTTGGACAAGCACACTTTTTATCAGATTTTAGATATTTAAAACCAAGTCATGCTCTCATTGGTAAGTAAGAATATCATATTAAGTTTATTTATGAAAGTTCCACCTTTACAACTATATACTATTTCAGGCAATGAAGGAATCATAATTTGTTAGTCTAAGTGAAGAAATTGTATTCAGTATTCAAGATGAAACATATAAATCTTAAAATACCTTGCATTTATCCCATAGCGAAGGTAATAATTCCTCAGAGGTCAAATTTTTCTGGAGCTTTTTGTACATTGCACCAATGTGCTTGTCAACCTGTGTTTGCAAATAGTCTCATTACTCTTCTGATATAAATAATAAAAGGCTTTTTTAATGTTTAATTATATAACTTACTCCTGATAAACTTGATTTCACCACCTTCCTGAGATCCATTTTTGACAATCCAAGCTGGAAAGGAATCTGTAGATATCATAAGACAGTAAAATCCGATTCAAAATCGGTAATGAAGAAGTTATTTTTGATTTAAAATTAATCCAAACATATATATAAATGTAAATAATATAAGTTACAACTTGTAAAATCAGCTTTACGGTTTTTACATTGTGGAAAACCAAACAGCTTGAAATTATGACTTTATGAGAAAACTAAATAAGTGTGAAAATTCATTATTGAAGACAAGACATCACAAACTGGCAACTGACAAATTAAGTGCTCCGCTAATACATTAATTGAGTTAAATTTAGTTGGTTACTGTTCATTCATTTAATTGACCATAATAAAAATTCACGTGCACGTAGAATTTTTCATCATGACCGTAAGCCAACCTTCTTTGCGCATTTTCTATGAGTATGGTTTCTCTCCGAATATATCAACAGACTAATGCGCTCAGCGCTGTAGGACAAGAACCATAAGTAATCTGTTAAGGACTAACCTCTTCAGGCGTGATAGTATACATCAAATCTTCGATTCTTCGAGCGAACTGGAAAAGCCGTTCGAATTGCTGAAAAAAAATTGCGAGCAAACATCTTAATTGACATGCAGTCCAAGCATATATTATGCCTATAGTGAGCAAATTACCATCCATTCACTTGTGAATGGGTTGATTCAGGTTTTCTTTGACGTGTAATATGCCCAACAGAAAAAATAAAAACGCATGAAAAGGAAACAAATTTAGAGTTGCGCAAAGTGTATTTTTTATGCATAAATGATAAAACCTACAATATCAGTTTTTTTTATAATATTTTGAAAATATACAAAATTTGATTCGGGTCAGCCCATTTTCACCCGTACCAAAACAAAAAGATGAGAATAATGAATAATACGTGAGTAATGGTCCTTATACTTACATAGTATATAATCACACTGATATGACGTGTGCAAGCTTGTTCATAGGATTCACTCGCTTGATGATAAAATTTAGCTAAAGTGGGCACAACGTTTGCCAGATCATACAGACTGCATAAAATTGCGTCTCATTAGCATGTAATACATTAATCAACACTAAATGCATAATAATGTAACTCTCTGTCTGGAATCACAAAATACTACAGTATTACCTATTTTGGAATGCAGCATAGTTCTCCAGAAGTATAATATCAGCATACTTTGGGTCTGTCTGAGCGATCTTATCAAGCGTTGCAAACATCACACCAATCTGGCATACAATGTTCCATATTGCAATTGTTAAGCACATGCTACATAATAATATGACGTAGATCCATTTTGCCCCTTTTTAACTGTGAAAAACTTGCTACAGAACCATAAAAAAAACAAAAGCACCACTTCTTACTTTCCCATTGTATACCAAAAAATAATCCAATTTGGTCTGAGTGAATGGAAAACTTTTCTTAAGTAGTTATTGCTTATTATTCGACCTGTTTTGGAAAGGAAAATATTTGAGTGGGTTAGAGGAGAGTACTTACAAACTTGATGTATGCTTGATCAACCAAGTCTCTAGACTGTCCCTGTATATACTGTTCCATGCGTGTAGCAAGGGTCGCAAATCTACACAGAAATAACATGTTTTAGTGCCAAACAGGAAGCATACAGAAATAGAACCAAGCATGACATGCAATATCTCAAGTGCACGTCACATGTAAAAATTCTGATTATATAAGGAATCACTAAATGCATATAAAGGACATTTTTTAGAGGGAAAAAAAGACGTATTAGTATCAGAAGTAGAATCTCTTAGCAACACGAATTGTGCATATGTATTTTATAAAACCAACTTTTTGAACCTTTAATGCCGAGAAGTGGAATCTGTATATCAAGATATTAAAAACAGATCATTGTGACTTTGAAACCGCAATAATCAAATGATAAGTTTCAAAAAGAAAATCCTAACCCAATCAACAATTTTGCATCTGAGACACAAGGCAAGAAAAAACATGTGTAACAAACATGAAAAATTTACCTGGGAATGTATGACAAGACACCCATTTGTCGGACATTTCGCTCATTCCTTTCTATCTGATGACAGGCTTCATCTACAAACTAAATTTCAAGTAGCAATTTAGAGGTGATTCTAAAAGTAAAACTACACTAATCAACAACAAAAGATAAATAACATACACGAGTAAATTGTGCAGTTATTCTTTCTTCCAGTGCATCAAGCAAGAGACGAACATATCCAGCTGCATCTGCTTTCTGACCAGAAATATACCGTTCTGTTATACCATGCATTGATATACACCTCAAAGGATCAATCTTGTAAGCCCAATCGACAACCGCATAAAAATCCTCCTGAAAATTAACGTATGCACAGAAAAAATGTTAAGCTCGACATTAATTAAATTGAGTCAGGACCTTTGTGCGATAAAAATGACAAAATAGAAAGATCTTTCAGTACTTGGATCCCGTCGAGTAAATCACGAAGTGATTCATTTAGTGCTCCAAGCTCTGATATACCTACAAGATTTCATATATAGAGCTCAACAAGAGTATAAGTTACATGGACAACTAGAGATGCATAAAAAGTATTTTACTTTTGTTGTCGTTCTCGTCATTATCATCAATGTCCATAATCCCTAAATCGTCATCATTGGATTTGTTGCCATTAGCAGGACTTCCTGGTGGAGCAAGTGCAGAAACTCCAAAGCACATGAAGTGCGAAAAAAAGGAACTCTGCATAGAGATGAAAGTAAAATAACTAAATCAATCAATTTGGGAAGTTTACTAAAACAACTAACAATTACACATACAATGATAATTTCAAATTCTTTTTAGCATCTAACCTCATCAACAAGGAGTGGAATAAATATCGTCAGCATCTTCGCATAAGCTTCCGAGACTGTGGAAGTATCTGCATTGTTTACATTTTGATTTGAACCTGTAGAACCTTCAAGCCAGACAGTTGGATTCCTTGATGCTTTAGTACTAGCTCGAAGCTCATTAGCAAATTCACGAGCCTGAAAAAATAATTGAGACTTAACAGAAAAAATATCTTCTCAGTTTAATGCAATTTGAAAAAGATCAGGACTTTAGATTTACCTCACGCCGTAAAAGCAGGTTAAGGGAGCTACAATAAGCTTTCCTCAAAGGTCCCAAACAATTTTTATCAAGACTCTGCAAATAAAAAGAGTTAAATACGAATCTGAAGCATAAAAATAGTAGGTATAAACTACGTTGTTTATCAATAATTGCATAGCTTTTAGATCAATTGACCTTCAAGTGTTGCAATAGGCGAGCATAAGTCCTGCATTTAAAGCGTAGATCAGCATGATCAGGCCTCTTTAGTTGCCCCCGCTGTTCAATGCAAAATACCACCAAAATTTGAAGTTTACAATCTTAAAGCCTTCAACATAACAAATAACTGAGATATAGCAAAAGATCAAACCTGAGAAAAGTAACTTTTATCACTTATCATGAAATCCACCAAACTAGCAAAATAGTTTCTCAGAAACTCGGAAGCTCTCCGTACAAAAGTGGTTTTTAATTTTTCAAGTTCTGTCCTCTTCTCCCTGACCTGTAAATTATTAAAGTAAAGCTTTTTAATTACCATAACAAAGATATGCACATCAATGATGTCACTGAGGATACTAAATTGGAAGAAATAAAAATGAATATACCGCTCTAATTTTTGCAAAACTTGGATCCAAGGTTGGTGGTTCAAGGCCACTTAAAGCACCAGTTAACCATTCACATGCTTCAATATTTTGAAGCATGCGAGCCTCATCAAAGGAGCCGCCTGTTAGGCATGTCGCATACTGGTAAAGACAAAAAACTAGAGAATTACTGGACGGATTAAGGCATTCAGCAATATACATACATATCACTGATTGAATATGTGTCATACCTCTGAAGGTATACGCAGTCTCTCAAGAAGCTTATCCAGCTCCTCAATCAGTGCTTTATTATTTACAGACTGCATTTCCAGCTGGTTATTCCGTGTTTCTATCTGTGATTACATACAAAACATTATGTAAAGTCTGTAAACGATTTATAAGTACAGAATAATTAAAGATATACATACTGACTCAATGTCCTCTCTCATATGTCTCAGTTTAACATTAAAAATCCCCAGCCATTCGTCCATGTCATCAACACAACTTGCGGCTGCCTCAAGCCCCTGCAACACCTGAAGGACATTAAAACAGAAGAATTAGAAAATACCTCAACTGAACATGGTGTGGGAAGTTAACTGAATATAAGCCAATGAATCAGCAAGATCCCTTCTTATAAAGCAGTTTATTACATGATCAATGGTATAAGAATGCTATCCTCATGAGTCATAAGTAACAATTAATTCTGTGTTGCAAATTAACGAAATGAGCTCAAAGGGATCCCCATCAACATTTTTGAATAAGATACATCTCAAAGACACAGTATTCACAGACACCGCATTAGTGTGCTACATGAATAGCAAGGATTTGACTACTTTCTAATTTGCAAAAAGCCCATCCTTATTAGCAAAATCTATTATGACAAGAATAAGCAGAGATGCAATCTAAACAATTAATGGTACGAGGCTTTTAAAATGCAGTTTCCCTGTGGTATGAAAGGTTACCTCATCTACCAAAGGTTCACTTTCCAGAATGGCATGCACGTTTGCTGCTTCCAAAGCATGAAGTTCACGTTTTAGCCGTTCTGAAAAAGCTTCTGCTTCCCCAATACCCATCACATATCTGAATACAATTTTATTAACGAGACAATTCATGCAAATAAAAGTGAAATGGATATGGCTTTCTGCGTCTTGTCAGTTTTATGGGGCCCGTTATCATGGTTCAGCAAAACTTAGGGGGTTGTTATTGAGAAAAGTAGTATTAAAATGTAGTATAATTAGTAACTTTTTTAGGATCAAACAAAGATACATAGTAAACTTACACGCCTAAAAGAGCTTCCATGTCCTCTTCTTCTGCTTGTGAGACAAGTTCTTTTTCAACAGTAACCTTCATGTCACTGTCAGCCGCGACATCCGTGGCAGGCCCATCTTGAGTACTCCGTTTCTTGGAAACTACAGGTGTATTTTCCTATACAAGTAAAAGCACTATACGGTACATTACAAGTGTAGATGCATGATTTATCGAGCAATACAGTAGAATGAGTGACCTGAATGATAATTTTTTGGAAACAAAAGGAAATTACAGCTGAATACACACCTTCGCCCAAAGAGCCATCTCTACTACATCAATACCCACAACTTTGGGAAGACGGCCCAATACGTCTTTGCATAGATTCAATATATAGAGCAAGAGACGGTTCCTAAAAAAGGAGAAAATACATTGGAACTATAGATTGTCCTATTTTACTATAGTTCAAGTAATTGCAATAGTACCTGTCATCAATATTCCGCATGGTCCATTGAGGAGGAGCAACACTCTGGCTTCTAAGATTATCAAAACCCTAAAAACAGATTAGCCATTTAAGAAAGTCAAAGAGCAGCATATCTAATATGATCAGTAAGCCATCATGACCCAGAAGAAGCGGTATACAAGGCACATGTTAAATATCATTACCAGCATAAATGTGCATCCACTAGGGTCATTAGTTAGGACCTCCACCTTTGAAAGATGCTTCAGCTTGTATAGTTTTGCAGGCTACACAAGTTTCAGATATAATATTTGTTACAAATCCACACTTTCAAGCAGGAAAAGTATACGCATGACAAAATTAATGATTTATTATAGCAACATGTTTCCTATGAGTACAACTTATTAATGCCATTTCTTGTGAGTCTAAAAGAAAAAGGATCATATAATGTGAGCCCACATGAGCACACACCTTATGCTCAATTCAAAAGACATACAAGATATTACCAAAGCAGCAAGTTAGCATACACAAAGTTGCTAGAGCAAAAAGCTTTCATACAAGCAAAAAGTTCAAACTATTAACAGGAGTTGATCTTTGCCTTCTATTAAACATTTAATGATGTCCAACAGTGTCCACAGCAGAAGTGGAGATTTTCCTTGCTTCATTTTTTATATCATTTTTACAACTTCTTTATAAAGAACAAAACATGCATATGTATATTCTTTACGCAAGTTTGTTATACTTTGGCCTCATGAAGAACAAAAGTTCCCACTATGCGATAAACGCATCACCGGTTTCGTTCCTCATCAAAATATAGACATAGCCCAGAGATCCTCCAAAAAGTTTGTGATGCTGAGCTGGACTTCCGATAATAAAATATGAAATACCTTTTCTCATATTACTCTCTCGATAAATAATCTAATGTTTTGAAAAGGGAATGTTATATTGATTCAAAGTTCATGGTATTAGCTCCATTACGATCCAATATGATCTGGATCATGGAATAGTCATTTAGTGAGAGACAAGGACACTATTATACTCAAGAACTCCTCCATTTGTGTATCTCAAGACATGGAGAAAAGCTTTAGTTTGTGGGACCTTTTTCTTGGTGCATAAAATTTATATAACTTATAATGCATATTTACACAAAAAAATAAACCTATCATTCCAGTCATACAAACAATTTGGAGATTAGGGAAGATAATTTACTTCACAATTTATTTTTAATTTTGAAATCGATAAAAGAAATTTAATAGCTAGCAAACATATAGTTCAGCATGAAAATAAAGATGAAGGGTTATCGTTTCAACTGTGTTATATATGATTTACCACTATTTCCCACCATTTATAACACAAAGCAAAAAATAGGGACATTATAGGAAGATTAAATGGACTATCGTCATGGTAATTACCTTCGCAACAATAGATGATTCAATAATATACTATTTTTACTTTATTATATGATCACTTCAACTATAAAAAAGCATCCTTGTATCCGTAACATTAACTGCATATATTATTAATTAGATGGCATATCTATCACCAAAATGAATCATTGTTACGGCCCATTTAAAGTACTTTCTAAAAACCTTATGATAGCGTTTCCAATTTGAACCCACAAGCATTATTGGACAATGTAGAACCAGTAATGAGGGTTGGAATGAAAAAAGAATTCTGTCCTTAGTTATTGTTTCTTTTGTTTTGCTGGTGTAATTTTAATGATTTTGTACATGAAACACACGCGCCCGCTTCCAATGACCAGGTACCTAAACCACAGGACTAAGGACTTGCATAGCCAATTGTCAGATTAGGTTTGTAAGACGTGATAATATTGATTGAATGAATCATAAGAGAATTACATATGAATCATATTTATAGCCTAACACTTGGACCTATACCAATCCTAATCTAATACAAATACTAATATAATTTTAACTCTAATATAAATCTACTAACAACCCCCCGCAGTTGGAGCTGGGGTAGAATGAACACTCAAACTGTCTCGAAACTCAATAATGTGCTTTAGGACATCAAAATAGTGAACACTCAGCAAACAAAGCGGGCAGATCGGGCAGAAAAATTCACAGTGATTCTTGAAGAAGTGATACCACACGGCATATTGATACACCAATGGTCGAGCTTTAGTTGACTTTAGGTGGACTTTAGATGAAAACTGGTCGAGCTTTAGTCGACTTTAGGTGTACAGAAAAAAGAAAAAATACGTGGAGAATTTTAAAGAATCAAAACAAACAAAAAAACAACCGAACTTAATTCTTTTTTTTCAACCAATCCAAATTCAAATGAATCTTCAATCAAAACCGAATATCAAAACAAACGATTTCTTTACAGCAAACACAATCAAACGAACTTTTTTTTTATGTGTAAACTGTACGACGTGAAGGCTAGTTGAACTATAGGTGGAGACTTGTCGAGCTTTAGTCGACTTTACTAAACACCGAAAATTACTAATCACCAAAAAATAGTTCACAAAACTAATCACCAAAAATTACCAAACAAACACCATTGACGTTTCTTGTAATGAAATTGACACAATTTCAGAATAGCCCACAATCTAATTCAAAAGCCCAATAAAAAAAACTAGTCGGTCCACAAAAAGACGTGCTTTGCATACCTGGTTAACACAATCAGTCGATCAAAAAATATCCTAAATCCCAAAAGACTTCAAGAAGAGATTTTTCAAACTCAAAAGACAAACGAACTCTTTTTCTTTTTCTTTTTCTTTTTCTTTTTCTTTTTCTTTTTCTTCATCTTCATAGCTCAACGGTGTTAAAGTAGATAAAGGGAAAACCGAGAAAAAAAAAATAACATTTAGGTTTTAGGATCTTAGGCTCGATACCATGTAAAACGTGATATATTAATTGAATGAATTATGAGAGAATACATATGACTCAATATTTATAGCCTAACACTTGGGCCTATACCAATCTTAATCTGATACAAATACTAATATAATTCTAACTCTAATACAAATCCACTAACAAGGAGTTACTCTAATTTTTCTTCTTCTTGCCACTTCAGCTTTTCGGCTAAAGATAGATATATAGTGTGTACCAATATTCTGAGGGCTTCTCACACTACGAATTTAACAAGTCTTCTTCTGTATCAGTCAAGTATAAAGATCTGTCTACAGTCGATTAAAGTACGGATAAGAGAAATGTGGATAGCGATAATTACAAGTGTTGGTTATAGTAGAAGTAATAGGATCAATACTATCTGCTATAATATAAAAAGATGTATTTCAATAATGAAATTGACACTTCACATAAATCACAAACAAGTTACTTCTAACACGACAGTCGAAATATGATCACACAAACAACAGTCGAACATCCCTGTCTAAGGAATCAAACTAGCAACGACATTAGACCCGCAGTAGTAGAGAATGTGGATGGGTTTGAGAATTTTTTCCATTCGTCCTGTTGATCCTTTTTTTTTCTAACCTAACACAGTAACACAACAAGTTTCTAAAACTTAAATTCAGATGCCACATAACATGTCCCGTATGCCACTCAAGGCCTTTGGTCTAGTGGTATGTGAGTTCCCCACCAACTTAGAGGTTGTGGGTTCAAGCCTCGCTGGAGGCATTTGTGAGATAGGTGGCATAGGATGTGAAAAAATTGCAATTCTAAAAAAAAGAAAAGAAGTAAAAACTAGTCATGTATGCCACATATCGATTCTTGGGACAATTTGATATGATCATGCATATTATTATAATTAATTAGTATATTTAGTTTTCTTTATTATGTTTTCTTAGTCAAGAAGTCTAGGATATCTTTTATTATAAATAGGGCATTAGGATTGTAATGGTGATTATGTTGAATGTTGAATATTATTTAATGGTTTAGTTATTTCTTATCTTTATTGGGAGAGCTTATTCGACCTCTCGAACGTCGATTACTCTATCTTTATCGTTCTAATAGCTCTTAATCGATCCGGTTCGTATCAGATATGTTGGAGCAAGTATATGTGGTGATGGTTACTTTGTATCTTATGCGGAAATATCCATCATTTAATTAGCATGTGATTGTCCTTTGTTCAAAACAATTTTTTTAGCATGTGATTGTCATATCTGATGTTGATAGATTTGATAGTTTTCATCTTGTGCAATTTTCGTAATTGTGGTATCTGAGATTAAAATTTTTTTTTGCCCTGCTTTAAACAGGTCGAGCAGATTTGCTAGGCTCCAAAATATTCAATGCTCAATTGCCGGAAAGAATCTATATATCAGATTTACTTGCAGCACGGGTGATGCAATGGGAATGAACATGGTGTCAAAGGGTGTCCAAAACGTGTTGGATTTTCTTCAAAATGATTTCCCAGACATGGATGTGATTGGTATATCTGGTAAGTTTTTAGTTTGTCGTAATTATAAAAAATACATGGCAATTATCCGAATTTATAACAAAAAACCATTTTAAGTTATTTATGAAAGAAAATGGGATATACAAAGATTGATTTGACACTTTATTTCATGTTAATTATCCGAATTTATAACAAAAAACCATGACAAAACAAGGGTATCACATTCACAAGATACCTGGTAATGGACTACTTGCTAGCATGCAATGGTCATATATGTTTAGTTTGTGAACATCTTAAAATATTGAAGATCTAATTTTACGAATAACAAGATAAATTGTCAAAAATATGATCAAAGACAAAATAAACGCTGAAAACTGTACCGCTCTTGGTGGCTCACTGATGCATGCTTGACACATCCTCACAGACGTTTTGATATGCATGTTTGGATACTTACAAAATATAGGTTCCGAATATAACCAAACACTTGAAGTGCCCATTCACTATTGTTTTTTTTGGTAAAAAGGGTAACGGATCAAATGGGTCGAACTAGTCAAACATAGTTTTTGGTATATGTTTTTTTGGAAGTCGTCTATAGTCTATATCTAAAGAATACAGCCTTCTTGATCGAGCTATTTAAGGAGCTAGTCGACTATTTTAATACTGTAGTTCTCGTAATCATATATAACACACAAGAATTTATTAATTTTTTTAATTAAAAAAAAAGTTTGTGGTCTGCCTGACCCGTGTATATATTGGTGGGACAGGAAACTTTTGTTCGGACAAAAAACCAGCTGCGGTTAACTGGATTGAGGGACGTGGAAAATCTGTTGTTTGTGAGGCAGTAATCTCTGAAGAGGTTGTGAGAAAAGTGCTTAAAACCACAGTACCTGCACTTGTAGAACTTAACATGCTTAAGAACCTTACTGGTTCAGCTATTGCTGGTTCTCTTGGTGGGTTCAATGCGCATGCTGCAAATATCGTATCTGCTGTCTTTATAGCCACTGGTCAGGATCCGGCCCAAAACATCGAGAGCTCTCACTGCATAACTATGATGGAAGCAGTCAATAATGGAAAAGATCTGCACGTATCCGTTACCATGCCTTCAATAGAGGTATTCATCATTCCCCACATACGTGCTTTGAAACTGATTATATGATAATGATATGTAGGAAATAGTGGTGTATGTGTTTCTGTAGCTTGAATAATCATGGAGGGGCGACAACTAATCGTAGTTTATCATTGAGTAATCAGTTTTGTTGGCCTCATGAAAGTAACATACAAATACGCAAATAGTCAAAAACTCATTTTGTCCAAATACTCAAAGCCGCACGTTTGTTCTAGGTTGGGACAGTTGGAGGAGGGACACAACTAGCGTCACAATCAGCATGCTTGAACCTACTTGGAGTCAAGGGTGCGTGCATAGAATCACCAGGCTCAAACGCTCAGTTGCTAGCAAGGATAGTTGCTGGTTCGGTGTTGGCTGGTGAACTGTCGTTGATGTCTGCCATATCAGCCGGGCAGTTGGTTAAAAGCCATATGAAATACAACAGATCAAGTAGAGACATGTCAGCAATTGCATCAATGGTGTAAAAGCTTTTGCAATTTTCTTATTCATTGTTTGTGTGTATCAGTGTATGTATAAAATTCATTTCGGGTGTGCGGTTCGAAGGGTTATTTATAAGTTGGTAATTTTTGATTGGTAATTATTTATTTTCTACTTATCAAAGTATCAAACTTTTTTTTCTTTGCCTCAGTTATGCATCTGTTTCGATAACATTATTATTAAATTTCTGTATCGAAAGTTTTTTGGTAATTATATGAGAAGAAAGACTAAATAGTGGAACGAGTTCTCATTCTCGTCCCTGTGCAAGATCTCCTGATTGTTCATTTTTTCATGAGTCGATGTGCGATATAGCTACAACATTCATTTGCCGAGTTGATAATCTATTAGGCTCGTGGTTTCAACAAACATTTCAAAGTGTGTTTGCTCTCATGATATCACATTCTTGTTATGAATTTTTCAAGGGTCAAGACGGCATAAGGTAGTTTCAATCTTGTTTGTGTTAGCTCTATCAAACATTGTTTTTGTATTGTTAACGTGTTCATTTGTATCTTTATAAGAGTGCTAGGTACCATAACACGGTAACACCAAAAAAATGCAGCTATCTCAGCGTTACATCACTTTTAACATTTCAACACCAACACACCAAAATACCCCTTTTATCATAACACCTTTTTGGAACCCACTTTCTTTTTTCTTTTCTATTTATAAAAAAACTAAATATTTAATTATTTAATAAAAATACAAATTATAATTAAAAAAAAAAAAAAAACATACAAAAAGGGACACCAAAACGTTATCTCTGTCTTCTACTTTTTCTTTCTTCTTCCTCTGAAAACCATCGACAAAAAAACACACATACACACACTACACACACACTCAATCAACACACACAAACATATACCCACTTTTTTTTTAAAAAAGAATAAAAAAGTGGCGTTGAAGCCGTTGGTGGATTAACACGAGACCCAACACCGTTAGGGTTTTGACTTGGGCGGTATGGTAACGCTGGCTAACGTCGGTCCACGTGGGCATAACGCCGGCTCCCACGTTACCATACCCAGCCCTCTAAAAGAGAGCTGAGTACCCTTGGCTCATGGCTTCAAACCATGGGCCAAAAAGTGATGCCTCAGCAAAAGTTCCATGACACCACATTTTATGGCTCTCTCCTTGACACTACATAATGTGATACCGTGGGAGATTTTTATTGTTATTTTTTTACATTTATATAAAATTAGGACTAACGTTGTAAACAAAATAAAGACTAATGGTGCAAGAAAAACACTAACAAAAACTAATAATGTAAACTTTCATAACAACAAGGTTAAGTGAAAAAAAGAATCGTCGTCTTCCTCTTTCATCAGCACACACAAATACACATAAAAATCGAAAACCTCACACACACAAACACAAACACAACAACACAATACTCACTTGAAAATTAAAAAAATAAAATAAAACCTTACTGCGAGGGCAGGTATCTACCAACCGAGAAGGTATGGCACAAGCTGGGTTTGGTTTGCGCGAGAAAAAAGGTGAGCTTGTGCCATGGCGCAGTGTACCTCACACTCTAAGTTGTCTTCATCTTTGGTTGAACATCTCTTTTATATAATTTTGTTTTTTCAAAAAAAAAAAGTAAAAAACAAAATAAAATAAAGAAAACACCTTTATTTTTTTTCCACAAAATGTTTTGTGAAAAACAAAAAACACGGTTAAATCAGTGTTTTCCAACAAATTTCTTTAAAAATTACAAAATCCTTATTTTCAGCTATAATGTACAATATATTTTTTTTCTTCACCTTTTTCCTTTAAATCACCCCCAATCTATTTCCCCATTCATTTCCAGTAAGACAAAAGCCAAAGATGTCTTATGTACTAACCAAAGTGATTCATTATACATAACCAACTAACGAAATTACCATTATGACAAAAACGTATAAAAACGTTAAAAAAACCTTGTTATTCGCATATTGGGGACATTGGAAACACGATGGAACTCTATCTTTTGAAATGTTCGAAGTGGTTTGAAACAGCAAATAACGTTTGAGTCTTTTCATGACTTTTTGGTCAGCAAGAATGGTAGAGGTTTAAAAAATTCCGGTTATGAATATTGGGGACGTATTGAAATGTTAAAACCCATTACTTGCGGTGTTTCAAATGCTTAAGGTTGTTTTGTGGGGTTTACTACCCAACATTCTCCATTGGTTTTGAACATGATTTTTTCTTAATGTTGTAAATTATCTGATTTAGAACTTGTGGGGGGGGTGGTGTTGTCAAGTATGGTTGAACCGTTTAAGAGAAACTTCTGGAGTTTTTTGAAAAACATGCCACTAATAATTACGTGTGCAGCCGCTTTTAAATCCATGTGTTAATGTATCCTGGGGTAGACTATTTGATGATTGAAATTATAGTAGGGACTTGTAGTTTGACTGCAATGATGGGTTTGCAACTAGTTCCGTAGATTTTTTCATGAATCTTTCCAAGGAATTGTATTAATATGTATTATACGAAAATGGTAGTCACCAGACTCAAATCAACAATGCTGATGGGTTCTTCATCCCAAATGAGTCGTGATCCTTTATCTGTTGGTTCACGGTTATTAACCGCAACATAAACAAAAGAAGGCATGGGGTGATCCTTATTAATGTCCTTGAGTATGAGCAATATATCAAAACAGTTTTGTGAGATGGAATTAAGCACTATGGATATGAATCTATGATGTATTTGGGGTTGTGGAATACATAGAAAATCAGTTTCTGTTTCTATCCGCATGGCCCTGGATATATTAGTGTCCAGCTTCGTCGGTTTGATATGATTTCTAGCCTTTTTCTACAAGTGTAGGATTTTGTCAATCGGAAGACAAGATAACTGCAGAGTCTTTAGAGATGTGTATGTGTTTAATGGACCTCTAGACGGGCATGGTGATTAGACAGCACAAAACTCAACTTGCAATCTGCCTTGACGTTGAAAGATGGTGTCTTTAAGACGAGGTGCAAATGAATGAAGCCACTTCAATCTAACCGTCAAGTAAATTGCGTTAGATTCTTAGTTAGCACGGCTCTTTTTGAAGAACCACCTCGTGATTAGTATGTTGAGCAGCGGGGGCAGAAGATTGACGAAACCAAGATGGAGCTGGAGGGTCTCTGTCACACGGACACGGACAATACACCTACTACTAGTTTTATTTTGTATTTGTTTATGATGTATTTCCTATATGTTGTATTCCTATATGTTTATAAAATTAAACAGCAACCGTTCTGTCATCACGAACTTCTTTGATTTCGTTTTATGTTGTATTTTCCTATATGTTAAAAAAAAAAAAAAAAAAAAAAAAAAAAAAAATAACACAAAATGACCAAAACCTGTTTTTCAGGTTAACCGGAACCGAACCGGTTCCAAAACGGCAACGGTTCGGCATGAACCGTACCCAAACGGTTCCAACGGTTCAGGTTCGTGACGTACTGGTTTCGGCTATCCTGTTGACTGAAAATGGTTCCTGTTTGACTCAAACCGAACGAATGGTTAACTGATTTGCGCACCTTATTTGTGTTTGCTCTATCAAAACATTGTTTTGTTGGGTTCATAGTGTTATTTGTATCACTTTAAATTGTCTTCAATCTTTAGGTTGAACTTTCTCTTGTATATATTTTCATTTTTCGCAAAAAATGTAAAAAACAAAATAAAATACAGAAAAAAATCTGTATTTTTCACAATATGTTTTTGTGAAAAACAAAAAACGAAAACACGGTCAAATTAGTGTTTTCCAACAAATTTCTAAAAAAAACACAAAATCCTAATTTCCAACTTTAAGACACAAAATTAAAAACATAAAAAAATTCCTTCACCTTTTTCCTTTAAATCACCCCCAATCTATTTCCCCATTCATTTCCAGTAAGACAAAAGCCAAAGATGTCTTATGTACTAACCAAAGTGATTCATTATACATAACCAACTAACGAAAATACCATTATGACAAAAACGTATAAAAACGTTAAAAACGTATAAAGATGTACAAAAACATACAAAAACGGATAAAACATATAAAAACGTACAATGACGTATAAAACATATGAAAACTTACAAACAATTTTTTTAAAAAATAACTACAAACGGCCGTTGGCCAAATGGTAGACGTTGCAAAGAGATAAACGTATTGAACTTTTTTAGTTGTTTTATAATTTACTTGGTTAGTTTATAATATTTGTTTTTGTGTTTTGAATATGTCTTTATTATTAGAGAATTGAGATAGAAAACAACACTTGAATATCTTTTCTAGTTTTGCAAAATGGAAACCACAAACGCATGTCTCTAACTAAAAACGCTTTTTAAATTTTCAATTGTTTTGTGGATATAGAAACCTCATTTTCTCTACAAAACTAGAAATAGAAAAATAAAGAAAAAATTTCTTCAACTAAACTCAACCTAATTGTCATTTTTACAAAGTATATCGTTTGCTAAGAAAATAACAATAGCCTATCTCCCTTCTACCAATGTCCATATCTGAGTAACTGGGTTGTTTGTAGGATGAAAAATCTCGCAACTATTTATCCGGGTTATACGTTTATTGAGTCAAAAAATAAAAAATAAAAAAATAAAATAGAAAAATAGAAAAGCAAAAGGAGCAAAAGAAGAAAACAATCCTATATATATAAATTCCTAATTCCTAATGTACTCTAGAATAAATGTCAAATTCCCCTCTGTATGTGACGAAGAGTTTACTTTATTTGAACTAGCTTATAAGAGAAATATTAAGTAGAGTGGCCTTGTATCGGTGTAGTTTCTATGAATCGTGTTTTGTTGTTACTATATTCTAATTTTGAGTAACTGTGTTCTTTTTGTTTTTGATTGTTGATCACTATTGTTGCAGAGAAACAGACAAGGGCATGCCGTCTCGTTGATTACGGTGGTCCTGTGCCACTACCATAAATAAGCCCTTAAATACATACACATAATACATATGTATCTATAGTGCATGAACTAATTAAATTCGAATATCATATTCAGGGCCGTCTCTAAATTTATAAAAAATTTGAGGGCCCTGTGTAGAATTGCTATAATCACTTAACACATACACAAAATATTTAACATGAAATGTTAGATAGAGAGAGACTTTGGAAGGAAGGTTTTTGTGAGAGAAAGATGAGAGAGAAAATACTTGTTGAACTATATGAGAAATAAAACCAACCAACCACCTCTCCAAAGCATGGAGAGGTGTATATATACTTACCAGGGGCAGATGGGTCTTGGCTTAATGGACTTATCCATGGGCATTGGTCTAACTACCTAAGTAAGTTTCTAAATATTAACTTGACGAGTTAACTACCGATATCTATGAAGTGACCAAGACTTTTCTAGGAATTTCGTATTCCTAACAATCTCCCCCTAAGGGAGGTCACTTCATGTTACAAAAACTTAAACCTAGCATACTATGTTGAGTCTTCATTCTTGTACTCGCAGACTTGAATTTCTTTCTTTTCTTCTTCTTGTGAATATGTTGTAGTGACCTTGACTTTTAGGCTTGAGCACATTCCTTTGACTTTAACTTGTATGTGATCCTTGAGCTTCTTGAGATCATCATCCAATCATAATCTCTATTCGTCATCTTATGATCTTTTGCCACCTTGTGAACTTGTGATTTCTGGACCGACATGCTCATACCTTTCTTGATATGTTATCTTGAAAAGCTTTAATATTGCATCTTTCTTGAGGTTCTTTAACTATAACACTTCGTCACTTCAAGAAAGACGTACGGTATCAGAGTAGCGGAAGTCTTGAAACATGTACTTGAGCTTTCATGATGTCTTTATGTTTGTCGGTCGGGTATGAGCATGTGGCTATGAATCTTGTGTGTCAGCTGGAATTAGGTACCTTCACCTCCATCTTTAAGCATCATGCATTAAAACAGTTAGCAATAAAGCGGGGAGGACGAATATGGCTTTGTCATTCGCCCGTGTTTGGTTGAAGTAACATTCGAATCCGTGAGGATCGACTTGTGATAAGGTAGATTCAATTTAAGAAGAATCTCCTTGACAGGATTTCCAGCTGAAGTATATAATCTTTCTAACACATATGCATTAGATTCATCAAACTCAGCATGTTCTCATTACCGGAACGTCTCAAAGCAGACAACACGATAAAAGTAAACCAGTGAGTTACTATCTCACCGATTGAATAGAAAAATAAATTTGAAAAATCAATCGATGTGTCACTTGATAAAGTGGTTTTGTGACACATCGAGAGTGTTAATCATTTCAAAATTCATCATCAATCGTCAATTCATAACCTAGAACAAGTTTCATTCTTATAGAATCGCACCATCGTTTCTTTCCAGTTGTCACAAGTTTGATTCATATAGAATCACACAAGTCACCTACCATGAGCTTGTTTGATGTTGGCTCAAGCAGGACTTCCATCTTCACTGTGAGTAATATCACTCAGATGTTCTGGCAAAATCACAAGGATAATGCGTAAGATTCTTAATATATATCTTGTTATTCACATTGTGTGACTTAGCAATCATAATTTTGACAGGTGTCCTAATGAGATTTATGGATGATCTCTTTTGGCTCTAGACTCAATGGTGCACTTTGGTTTTAGTGATCGGAGGGTAGAGCAGACTGCCACCTTTTCAATATCAACTAACTCGGAGTGAGAAAGTCGATAGAAATGCTTGTAATCTCTGTGAGAAATAAAACAAGAGTCTGTTGAGAGACTGATTCGCGGTTAAGCACACACTTATATAGCAACCCTAATACAGATCCTAACCGAATGCCCTTGACCAAGGCAAAAGGTTTATGTATTGACCCGGTTTCTGCCTAAGTGTATGAAGGGCTTCTTTCTTTTCACCCTTTATCCTTACATTTCTTTTTCATTCTTTAACCCCTTCAATGCTTACCGAGACTTCATAACTAACACCTTGTTGGGTTTATTCTAGTGTTAGCTCCATCTTAGTCGGCATTATTCCCGATTCTCACTTTTTCTCCTTTTGTATCATACCTAAGGACTTCTACACTATCTAATGGATATCCCTGGGTAGATCCCTCTGGTTCTGGCTGGATCATATTTGGTTTTTATCTGTTTTTGGTCATTTAAGCTCGTTTTTAGAGGTAAAAGATATGTGTAATTAAGCACATATCAATGATCATTCCAAAAACATTGAAAATTTCAATCAAAGTGTTTGATATAAATATCAAAAGATTTACACTTTAAAAGTTTTTCATCATCACACAAAAAAAGCTTCCCCTTAACATATGCAACGTAATCGTAGTGCATGCTAAGTGTAGAGTGCATTGAGTCCATTTTATATGATCGCATTTCAGTACAAATTAGATTCAGTTTAATCATCACACAAAAAAAGCTTCCCCTTAACATCTCTCCTTATCCAAAATGTTAATCCCTTGATATTTTGGATATCAATTGATTAAACATTCGAGGACAAAATGTTACACAATATCTAACAGGAACATTTTAATGCTCCCCCTCAATATTTGAGGGTATCTAAGATAGTGCTGAGTACAATAATTTTGAAATTTTTTAAATTTACTAAGAAATTCTTGAAAATTTTGTACTCGAGCACTCCTTATTATCACCATTATATATATATTCACAAGATTATTATGTACGAGGTTTGACCTGAATAATGAGAACATCATATGATAGAATCATATGGTTCTTTGTAGCAGCCGTAGGTCTCCTTCATACAATCTCCCACCAACAAACTTTTCAAAGCTCCTGATTAACCTTCTTTCTTTCAAGAAGTTGTCAATCAGATCTTTCTCTATCCAATCACTCTTTAGCATTTCTTTAACTTTCTTTCCATGTTACGAAAGTCTTTGCTTCAAACTTCGAGTATGAAACAGATTCAGATACATATGTAACTTGAGCTTATGTGGTTGGTGATGTCTGTCTTAGCTTCCCCATAAACCAGCAATCATTTCTTGAGTAGATTCAGAACTTTCTTGGAAGCCGCATCAAGCAGTCTTGATGTATAAAGCCTAGATATCCGAAGTACACACTTAACCCTTTCAAGAATTTGATACCTGTTAGGATTCTTGATTTGATGAGACAAAGTGAATACAAGAATGAAACAAAAGGACTTAAATGCAAAAGAAGAATTCTTCAAAAGATGGAAGATTTTGAAGATTTTAGAAGATCTCCTTAAGAAGATAAAGATATAGAAGATAATATTATATGTTAGGAAGATATTATTTGTTTTTATCTTTTGTAATTTGTTCTTATCCTTTGTAAACCTAGATATCTCTAGTATATAAAGAGATGTCAGGCATATGGTTTTAGGCATCTAGAAAACACAGGTTTCTATGAGAGTCGTGTAAATAAACGTGTTTGTGTGTGTACACGTTTATTTAGTAGTTAGATAGATAGTAGTTAATAGATAGTGTAGCCTCAAGGATCTCTTGATCCCTGTTACAGTAGGTAACCGTATTATCTTGATCAAATAATATTGGGGCTTAGTTTTTAATAGTAAAACCTTGTTTAATATCATTGTGTTTTTTGATTAATTCTGTTGTGCTAATTCGTATCAATGATATTTGTAAAATATATCCTAGATGGGCTTAAAACGATCTCCACAATTGGTATCAGAGCGGGTTGCTCTTGATATCTAGGATCACAAGGTTTTTATTCGTGTTTATTTTTCTGTTTTTGGGTAAAAAGGTGATTTCGATAAAATTAGGGTTTTCACAAACCCTAATTCATAAAAGCAGAAAAGCATGGTCTTCAGGTTCAAGATATAGGGGGTTTGGTTATTCTATAAAGCAAGGCTTCTTGAAGATCAGGTACATGATGATTGGTTTTAATAGCAAGGATGTGCGACGTACAAGGGTTTCACGTTCAGGTTTTGTAAACAGCAAGTATCGTTATGTTTTGGTTATGATTGGATTGGTAATGGTTGTTCGCATATGTAGGCTTGCATATTGAGCAGATTAAACTCGAAACCCTAAAGGTGGGTATTTGCGAATTAAAGGGTTATGAGTTTCTGGTCTTTTAAGCTTGTTAACGATCACAACGATGGCTTAACTTTGACGAACATAAGGAAGCATTATTACTACTGGTGATTTACTTGTAAGTTTTAAGGATGTCACGTATATATGGTTCAAATCTACTTAGTACTGCTAAAGAAATTTTAGTACTGTTCCATATATTGTTTGTACTCCTTATGTTAAGTGACAGATTTGTGACAGAAAAAGCGTCACTACAGATTTAGGAGGAAGGAGAATAAACATTAGTGACAAGTTAGCGACGGATTAGTGACACTAAAAAGTGTCGCTAAAAGAATGGGAGGAAGGAGAATGTGAAATAGTGACAGATTAGTGACAGTTTAGTGACAGAAAAAGTGTCGCTATTAGCTATGGGAGGAAGGAGAACACAGATTAGTGACGGATTAGCGACAGCCTTGTGACACTAAAAAGTGTCATCTGGATACTTAAAAAAAAGAAAAAAAAAGGTATCCTTGAACAGTAATTATTGTTAATATTGCTCGTTTATGATCTTAGTACTGTTCATGTTAGGAATATTTGTAATACTTAGTTTTTACTAGTAGGTATGTAGTTCCTACTGGTAGAGTAGTAGTTCCTACTGGCAGGTATGTAGTTCCTGCTGGTAAGGTTATTATCAGAGTTAGTACTGGTAGGCTAAGTTTAGTTCCTACTGGTAGAATACTTAGTCCTGGTAGAGCCAAATAGTTATTCCAGGATAAGATTTTAGTTAGTTAGAGATGAGGATATGCATGAGCTAAATAAAGAAGATACTCATGCATATCAATCTCACGCGTTTTGAGTAAATGCCGTTTAGGGTTTCACCTCTATAAAAACCCACGGCTTAGGGAATTGTAAGGGGGGAGAACAACACAATTCTATTCTGCTTATTCATTAATAGAAATCCATAGAAGGATCTTTT
>BQNB010092402.1:0-26628 GCA_026074375.1 Tanacetum coccineum | reverse complement strand
AAACCCTAAACCCTAAACCATAAAGTGTAAACCCTAAACCTTAAACCCTAAACCCTAAACCTAAACCATAAACCCTAAACTTTCATAGTTTAAAAAAAAGTTTTTTTGGCGAGAAAATTTGTAGAAAATTTAATTTTTATAGTAAATCCTAAGCCCTAAACCGTAAATCCTAAACCCTAAACCCTAAACCCTAAACCCTAAACCCTAAACCCTAAATCCTAAACCCTTAACCCTAAACCATAAACCCTAAACCTTTATAGTTAAAAAAAGAGTTTTTTGGCAGAAAAAGTTGAGTAAAATTTAATTTTTATAGTAAACCCTAAACCCTAAATCGTAAATCCTAAACCCTAAACCCTATACCCTAAACCCTAAACCCTAAACCTTAAACTGTTAACCTTAAACCCTAAACCCTAAACCCTAAACCCTAAACCTTTATAGTTAAAAAAAAAGAGTTTTTTTGGCGTGAAAACTTAAGTAACATTTAATTTTTATAGTAAACCCTAAACCCGAAATCCTAAACCCTAAATCCTAAACCCTAAACTCTAAACCCTAAACCCTAAACCCTAAACCCTAAACCCTAAACCCTAAACCCTAAACCCTAACCTTAAACCCTAAACCATAAACCCTAAACCCTAACCCTAAACCTTAAACCCTAAACCCCATCCTCTTTTCTCTCTCCAATGGTGGGCGATTATGGCGATCGCCTCTCTTCTCCTCTGATTCATCTTTTCGTCCTTTTTCAGGGGTGAATCTCTTTGTTTTATTGAGTATTTCATCTCTTAATATTTCACTTTTTCTATGCCAATCAAATCACACGAACCGCCAGATCCTCCATTTGATGAACTTTGTAATCTCACCAAGATGACGTCAGCTGAAGATTTGTGTGCTGCTTCGTTTAATGATACGAAGGTCAAGGTGTAACAACTGGCAATTTTCAAAATTTTAAATGACTATTTTATCCTTTGACTTTTCGGGTCCGACTTGACTTTTTGACTTTTGATCTTTTATTGTCTCACAAAAACAGTTACCGCGTAACCGGTAAAATTTTCGAAACATATTTTAAATAATAAATCATATTTATTATTTCATACCTCATGTACAAATTTATTTTTAACTTATTTGACTTGAAAACGAGAAGATGTATGTTATTCCTAAGTTGACTTATCAAAAACGACTCGCTAAATCACGTTTTCACGACTCGGACTCTAAAGCAATTTGATGTAAAACGACATTCCGGACAACTTTTCAGTTTTACCCGAGACCCGAAAACAAGCAGAAAATGACTAAAATACCCTGACAAAATTTTGAAAGCCGCTCGCAATGCGTACTGACACAAAAATAAATAAATTTATATTTAATTATCACTTTTTATAAAATAAAAATATTTAATAAATTATTTAACATTTTATTTCAAGAACGTTTATTAAAAACGCGAAGATTTAAGTTAAAGTTTATTTTACGGATAAAGTTTATCCGTGATACACAAATAAATAATAAACATTTTAAATAAATGTTATAAAACATTTATACAATAATAGTCGAGTGAATACTCAATTTCATGGAAAAATTATTTGGAACGCAATGGCGCAAGTTTCGTGTTTTGAATCGTCCATTAAGTGGCTCAAACGAGTCCCGAACCATTATCTCATGAAAATTTCACTTTTAGTCCTTGTGAGAATATTTATAATTTCAACCCTAAACTATGATGAGCTTGCCATTTTTTTTATAAACTTTATAGTATAAATATATAAAGTTTTAGGGCTTCACTTCATTTATATGATAACCCTAGCCACTCCATCTCCCCTCCTCCATATTTCTGGCGCCGCTCCGGCGGGTTTCCGGCCACCAACCACCTCCATGCCACCAACCACCACGATCACCCCACCTGCATCACCACATCACCATGGTCATCCCCGCCTCCATCTCCATCACCCCCGCTGCCATACCGACACCACATCATCACCTCATCACCACTGCCCCACCACTTCCACCAGCCACTCATCATCACCATCCCCAACGCCACACCACCATCATTTCATCACCCTCACCTCCCATCGTCACCACCACAGCCCGCACCCCACCACCTCCGCACCACACCACCTCCACAGACCACCCACAAGGGCGCGTTTGATTTTCTTAACACCACCAAAAGGGTGTGTGTGGTTTTATTAAGCACTAAAAAGGGTGCGTTTGATTTGCACCAGCATAGGGTGCGTTGGGTTTTATGAAAGTACCAAAAGGGTGCGTTTGATTTGATAGTCACCAACAAGGGTGCGTTTGGTTTTGATAAAAACCGAGTAGGGCGTGTTTGGATTGGCTGCGAAACAGCCAAGGGTGCGTTTGGTTTGGGTTTTTATCACCACAAAGGGGTGCGTTTGGGTTAAAAACAGCATAGGGTGTGTTTGTTTCGCTATTTAGCAGCAAAGTGTGCGTTTGGTTCATTGATTATCGGCTTTAGGGTGCGTTTGGGTTAGCAGTAATACCACATAGGGTGCGTTTGGCTTAACAGATTTCCCCGAGAGGGTGCGTTTGGTTCAACAGAAACTATTAGGGCGTGTTTGGTTTATATAAGTCGACAAATAAATATATCGTAAGATTTATAAATATAAAACCGGATATAATGGTGGTTAAATGGTTAAATAAATGTGATATTAATTATTTTGTTTAGTTTATATATATATATATATATATATATATACATTATATATAAGAGGATGTATGCCACATCATAATGCTGACACACACACACACACACACACACACACACACACACACATATATATATATATAATTGATGAAAAGGGAGAAAATAGCATGAGTTTTGTAAAAAATAGGAAAAGTTTACAAACGGAATTGGACATGGCAAAATTTCTATGTATTACTATACTTAAGTAATTATCCACTATAAATTATATTATTATAGATATCGTCAAAGGAAACAAAATACCTAAATTAAAGTTAAGATTTTATAATATTTCCGACTAGAAGATAAAAGTTTTTTACTTTTATAGCAAGCTTTGGGGGAAAACTTTTCGTTTAATTGATTCGTTAAAATTTAAAACACGCGTTTACTTTTACACGGAAACTTGGTTATTACTATATTGGTGATTTTCGAACACGTGTCGAAATGTGTGTTTTAATTATTATTCTTTCGTCTCTTATATAGTACTTTCTTTATATATAATACATGCCGTGTATTATATACATTTTGAATTATTCTTTCGGTTGTTTGCCTTTGTTATATAATTCACGTTATGAATTATATACTGGTTCAATTTTTCATATGTAATATATACGGAATATATTACATACTTTGTGTTTACTTTCGATTTATTTTATTTAACCAACCACCAAACTATTACAACTTGAGATCTAAATCCTGATCAACGTGTCGCGTTGATGTAATCATCCATCGAAAAACCCAAATACATTATCCTAGGCTAGTGGGTCATAGCCGTTAAGATAAACCGCACAACTTATTGGGCCGAGCCGTTACGGTTTCCGTTTGTGTTGTGAAGATGTGTGATGCATTTCTGCAATCGTGCTTCTTCAACATCGAAGGTGCGAGGTGAGTTTATAGCCCCATGTTTTACTGGTTTTACATATATTTTTGGGGTGAGAACATGCTTGTTTGCAAATTCATTCACATGATTGACTTATGCTTGTTACATGATCGTTTACAAATTGGTTTACATACTCATTTACATAGCTCGCTATGGGATACATTATTTGACTTCATTTTTGGTCACAAATACATACTTTACTTTTGAAATGATTACGGATTAGCTTAAGCGGATTGAACTGATAACTACAAGTAAATGCCCGGGTGTTCTTGGAGGGGACACCTGCGAGGGGTACATATTCATTACTGCCCGGGTGTTCTTGGAGGGGACACCTGCGAGGGGTACATATTCATTACTGCCCGGGTGTTCTTGGAGGGGACACCTACGATGGGTACATAGTGCATCGGTTTCATGAACTTAGAGTAATCATAGTCATTGTTTTATACACACATGAATATTTGCGTTGTCTTGAATAAAGTGGCAATACATACTTTGAACAAAGGTGGTCCAACTATACATACGTTTTGGTGACTATTTGGGGATTTAAATGGTCATGCATACTTTACAACTCTTTGATTACAACATTGTACTTATAAAAATCTATGAACTCACCAACTTTATGTTGACACTTTTAAGCATGTTTTTCTCAAGTGAATTAGATGCTTGGCTTACTTGATGTGCACTGGAGTCTAAATTTGACAAGATTTCTTTCACGGATTCCTACTTACATACAAATGATCAAATCTCGTTGTGTTGCTTTTAAGCTTTTCATTGTGATGCAATTATGAGACAAATGTTATATCAATTTCAAGAAAATCAACGAGATTACTTTTTAAACAACACATTTAGAGGTCGTTCTCTTGTATCTTATGTTGTTTTATTATGAAGTAACGCCCCTGGACATATTTCCGATGCGACACATTTTTAGGGGTGTTACAGATTGGTATCAGAGCACTGGTTATAGAGAACTAGGTTGCATATTTTACCCTAGACTATAACTGTTTTCACAAGCATTGCATCACATCAAACATTTTCAAAGTGCATACACACTACTTGCTTACTTGCTTACATTACGTGCTTACGTGACATACATATATAATATATATGCTTACATCCCTTTGCGTATATTTTACATTTATTTATATAAATACCAGAACATTTCTTAAGACAGTGTAAGTTACACAATGGTCTCATTTTACTTTTTAGACATTATGAGTTGCACAATGGTCTCACTTCGTTCTTAGACATTGTAAGTTAAACAATGGTCTCTAAGGATATTTTTTTATAACTTTATACAATATCGTAGTACACGAAAGCCGTCATAATTTTTGTTTACATGGAATTATGTATGAATCTAAGTATTACAAGTCTTGTATAGGCGGGACTTGTAATATGAAGATTGATATGATAATTTCTATGTTAACAAAACCCGTCACAGTTATGTTTACATGGGATTATGTATGAATCTAAGTATTACAAGTCTAGTATGTGCATGACTTGTAATAGGAGAATTGATATGATAATTGCTATGTTGACTCGTTCATGAAGACTTTTATCTTATTTACTTTAACCGAGTACTCATTAACTACCTTGAACTCTATATTGATCTCCCTGATAGTTTTACTCCCCGTCTCCGAAGACGAGTTTTAAACACTCGTCCCATACTCATTAGAGCACATGCATCGTCATGTCATCCACCACCTAACCAGAGATGTGTCCCGATTAATAAAGCAAATCTAACTCTGGATTGATGACATTATTAGCATATTATTCCAACTCATTCCAGTAAAAATGTAAGGTTTAGATCTTAAAGAATTCAGGTATCCATCTTTGATACCTAAGGTAATTTTTGCCTTTAGCTTTCTCGAGTTAAGATACGAATGCAACTGCAAGTTTCTCATCCGTCGTTACAGCTGTGTATTTATTGTTTTATCGCCTTTTCTGGAGCATTGGTATCGGTTTAAATTAATATGAGTGTGCCAGTGATTTATTGATTCTAGAACTTGTGCTTGAAATCATTACGAGACCACAGTGAGATCACGTTCGCGTGATATAGGTATTTTTATTTGATAAAAAGGAAACTTAGGATCTAACCCAAATTAGCCCACCCATTTCATATTATTTATTCTTTTAGCTAACTACACTAATTAGCTAACCATCATTATATAAACCCTCTTGTAGCACTCATCTTTAGTGTTAGATACCCCTAGTTTAACCTCTGAGCCATTCTATTCATTTTTCTCATCCACTAAAAAAATAAAAAAATATATAACCTTTAACCTAGCCTTACCCCTTGTCGAAAGTCCCTATGGTTTGTTGCTAGTTGCTCGGTATGATTGGTTAATTTTTGCTTATAGTTTGTTCGCACTTTGTTATGAGGGTTGTACCATTTCAACGAAGTCGAAGGTTCAAAACTTCGTGATTCGTATTTTTTGTGGCGTACGCTTATATTAAGTGTGGGGGAATTGTTAGTCATCAAAACAAAATTCAAACAAAAATATAACACACCGTGTTTTAGGACAATGTACGACATTACTAAAGTCACTATTTATTTTTATTTTGTACGCGTTTGTTTTAGGAAAATCGTTAAGTTAAATCGCGTAAATTAAAAATGTCAGTTACGTAAACGGGGCATCAAGAAATTATAGTTTACGTCAATACAAGGGTTAAGTAAATTTTTTAAGGATAATTATTAACATTTACACAAGTTATTTAGCGGATACAGTGAAAAGTTGTTTACTTTTCGCGATAATTGACATGAGGTTTTCCCGAAACCCCTAAAATTAACGTACGCTTCATCAAATACCCAAAATTATACCCAATACTTAAAGTTTATTTAAAACTTCAAGTATTTATCACATTATACATATTCTTCATGAAGGAATTCAAATCATGACTTACCATGTGCAAGTTATACATTTTATTAAAACTATACTACATTATACCTCAAATAACACATTTATACACTAAGTAAAGATCAAAAGACTTATCCAAGCCCTCTCCTAGCATATATTTCGTGTACATATGACTAGGAGCCATGATAATACCAAGGTAACTTCACAAATTCTCCATACATGCTCTAGTCATTCATACCCAACATTGAACCATGACCTAGGCACTTTTCAAGCCCTAGTTTTCTTTTTCTTCTTTCTTATCTTTCCAAGCCTTGCCACCTTGTATACTTCCACTAGACACTATAATATCTCAAAATATCTACCAAGTAGTATATAAATACATGCATGTGTGAGCCAAGGACTCACACTCTTCATTTCATTACACAAAAATCACAAAAACTCTCTTCCTCTTTCTCTCATAACCCACGGCATCAAACCCTCCCCAAACTAAATCCATTGCTTGATTTTCTATCATTACACAAGCCTATCAAATCAATACTAGACACATTATGTGTTACAAGATTGGGCTTCATTTGCTAAGGATTTAAGAAGAAAAGGGAAGGATTCGGGTTCAAACCTAATTTAGGTTATAAACTTGTAAGCTTTGGTTTTGAGACTAAACACGGGTTTAGCACTTATTTCTCATCTCATACATCATCCCTAAGGTCTTTCTAATTCCTTTATACTTTTTATTATCATTATTTTATGTGTAATATGTTATTTATGGTTAAATCACCATTATGGGACTTTTTAACTATGAAAATGAGTTATACACTTATGTTTATGAATTTACACACTTTTTCTTATGTCATATGGCATTTATATCATGGAAAATGAATGTTAAAAGCATGTTAACATATGGTTTAAGTTTAAAACATGTTTAACGTATAAATTAGGTTATAAAGTTAATAAAACAAGCTTTTTATAAATGATACATTTGGATTATTAAAAGGGCGCTTTTTAATCGAATTTCATTACAGAGGGTTTGACCTCATATAAAATAATACGCCTCATGACGATTCCAAAATGATAAGAAAAATTGTTCAAGGATTTATACGAAAAAAGTTTAGATGCGAAAACGAGGTATATATTCGAAGGTTATAAAAAAATCCAGCATCCCGAGTTAAGTTAGCTGGTTTCTGTTCAGGATTTTAAGATTGGTATTTTGCGGGCATTTCGATCGTCGTTTCGGGCATTCGGCCGAACATGAAAGTCGTTCGAGAAGGTCGTTTTTATCCTCGCGTGGTTCTTTTGTCTTTTAAAGCGATGTGATAACGGGTCGTAATGCGGGGGTACAAAAATCTGGGCTTTTTTGGTAATTAATACATGCATCAGATCTGATTGCGAGTGCTTTTTCGCCCATTCTACGGTCGAGTTTCGGGGTTCCGGATTAGAATGGAAAAGTGTTCAAAATTCGGTTCGAATAATTCTCTTTAGAACCGAGTCATGATAATGTGTTTAGTGGGTCATTATAGTCGGCAGACTTAGAAAATATCTAACAACAATACCAGTTGTAACAACATTACCAGTAGTAACAACACTACCGTAGAGAACAAAACACTACAAGTAGTATCAACACTACCAGTAGTAACTACACTACCAGTAGTAACAAACACTACCAGTTGAACAAACAATAACTAGTAGTGACAAACTACCGTAGTAACTACACTACCAGGAAGAAACTACAAACACTACCATGGAGTAACTAATACCCTATAGGAGAACTATAATTACATTATCAGATGTTTATATAACTGTTTTACATTTATAAATATGTTTTCACTCAAACATTTGAGATGGTGATTGAGCTATTTAAGAATTATACGTGGTTATCAATGTGATATAATACTGGGAGTTTTAATAATGAGGCGCTTCGGATGGCGTTTCGCGAGTTGTTGGATTTACGATTTTTAAAGTGTCCTAACTCCTCGTTACGCATGTCATGACATCTTAAATTATGATAGTGACAACGATAGTACGATGTAATCAACTATAGGATTATATTTATGTTATTAATATATGTAAATCCGGTACTTATACGACCTATATTTACTAAGTTGCATCGGAATAAATCGTGAAGCATTCCCACACTTGATATAAATTATCAGATCACTCACTTGAGGTGAGTTCATAGCCCCACTTTTTACAGTTTTACTGATTTACTATTATTTGGGGTGAAACATGCTTTGTTTTATAAATTGGACGCAAGTGTTTAAATTATATTGATTATGTGTTTGCCTAAGTAGCGATAACCCTCCTGAGCCCATTATCATGAACTGTCAATTGCATAAATGTAGTTGTTAATTGCATTATGTGAGCGGAGATTGTTATAAATAGATCTATTGGATTATTAACCTCTCGTATTGGGTGATTAGCATCACCGGAAAACGAACGTTCTGGGACCATGTCAGACTTGGATGGTAGCGGGTTACACATCTGTACGGGCAAAAATAACTGCTAAATAGCAAATATAGGTTGAGCTTCAGTGATCATGAGCTTAGTGCAACAGTAATCTGGTTTTGGTTTTTGGCATATGTTGTAACATCACGGGAAAGTTTCGCGGTCTGGGCATAATTTGAAATACATAATACCTATGAATTCACCAACATTTTGTTGACAGTTTTTAAGCAATGTTTTCAGGAGGTTCAATAGGCAAGAGGTGCCATGATGCATTGGATTAATTTTGATTGCACACTTAAAGATTTATGTGTATCATTATTTTAGGAAAATGTATTGTTGTGCTTTTGTAATATTAACAAGGAACAAGTAAAGCTATATGCTTTTGTATTATGTCTTCATAATTTAAATCAATGTATCAATTTAAACGAACTTTTGGTGTCGTTCTTATTTATATTATTGTGCTGTTGATATTGAAGTTACACGCCCGGATCCTTATTACGCTGCGACCATTTTTGGGTGTTACAGATTGGTATCTAAGTGCTCCAGGTTATTAGAAGAACCAGGTCAAATTGTTTTTGCTGGACCTATAACCGTTTTCAAACCATTGTTTACATGACAAAAGGGTTTTTACGGGGTATTCATATACAAGATTGTATGCATTAGTCGGTTAGGCTATATACATGTATAATTGATCTACGTGTTTATTAATTAAATAAAAAAATTTTTTTGTTACGTATTAGGTATAAAACGTCTTATATTAATATATTATATAAGTCACTTTTGATTTTTTAGTTTTCGAGCATCTGTAGGAATTCGGAAGAAGATTCTTACAGTTATCGTATACTGAGATACCCACCCAATATGAGGACCTATCTGACATAGGATCACCAGGCGCGAAGGACTATTTTTCAGGCATTCCACCGTCTCGATTACGTACTGGACCTAAGGAGCCAGAGCAGCCACCACCTTTCACATATCTATGTACCATTTGTTCCGGGACGTTTTACCCGGAGAGTTAGTTTCTTACCAGAGGTCGACTGTACTACGGCTGAGGAGCCAGGCCTTTGCCTGTTGCTGCCTCACATACTATGAGTCACCGGGATACTTTCCCTGAGTCCGAGCCTAAGGAGGATCCAGGGAGATTGACCGTGGAGGATCTTGAGGAGCGATCCAGCCGAATATCCTGCTGACAGAAGAGAAGACAGGTGATGATGAGGAGCACAATTGACGATGACGTTGATGTGAATGAGATGCAAGGAGTGTGACACTTAGCTCCTGGCGACCCTGCCAGCTCGTTGCTTATTCAGCCTGACCTAGGACCCACATACACTTTGCTTATCGCGTCACGGCTAGGATGTCCATCCGACCCCAGGCGCCGGCACCGTTCCTCTCCGAGGAAGTTGCTGAGAGATTGTTAGCCTTACCTACTCCACCACCATCCTCTCTTCCATACTCATCACCCACTCCTCAGATACCTCTTCCACCATTACCTATACCATCACAACCACCCAATAGCCCTACATATGTTGAGGGATCTCTGGGATCCCGAGCTGCTGGGATTAGACAGAGAAATGCACTACCATCTCCTGTTCATGAGACTGAGATGCCTGAGATTTGTTTACCGCTTCGTAAGAGGCCGTGTTGTACTACTCCTGGTCCTGGATACGAGGTCGGGGAGAGTGAGTTCAGCAGCTCGGACCATGATAGGCAGGTTGGACCTGCCACATTAGGGTCAGACGTTATGGATTTGCAGTTATGTTAGAGCGCTCTAGGACGACTAGGACGTCTTCGAGAGTTATGGACTATGGTATTACGGATACATGGGATGACCTTGTAGGAGCCATCTAGGAGATTGCACCGACCACCCTAGAGGGGGTCAATCACTGAGGAGTTACTAGTTGGTTACTACTGTTGACCAGGAGGATGAGATCATATTATTCTCAGGCTGGATTGATGCAGACATGATCGAGCTCTACTTTAGAGCCCGAGTCACAATGTTGTATAGGGATAGGGCCATTCATAGAGCACTGCTTCTGATGGGGAGAAGGCCAGGAGAACACCCCATCAACAACCACCACTAACCAATATATATCTCGTTGCCGCGTTGGGCCATGTCGGTGGATGCTTGCGATCAGGTACGTTCCGAGGGCATATCACTTCGGACTACGGTCATGGCTCAGCAGTCGAGATCATGAGTTGCAGAGTAGCAGACTCGTTGGAGACAAAACGGTGATTACAGCCTCCATCTGCTGAAAGAGGTCCATCGGAGACAGAGACAGTTAGTGGAGGCACTAAAGATAAGTAAAGAGCCTCAAGCTCAGATGTCGAGCTTCAGAGACAACAGGGGAACTGCTAAGGATCTGCGAGCCAGAGCTACCAGAGATGGGCCATAAGTAGCAGTTCTTTGACTGGGTTATGATTGTAGCTACGGTTACAGTCTGTTATGGTATTATGGGGCTTATTCCCAGCTCGCAGACTGTAAAGATCTTTTGTTTTGTCTAGCTTCTCTGTTTAGATCTTTTGTTCATGGATCTGGCTACTTTGTAAAGCTACTAAAGTATTACGAGTATATCTCGGCTAGTATGGTTTAGGTTAATTTTGTCTGGAACCCATTAAGTGTTGTGATCGTTTGTATTATTAAACAATCATGTATTATTTTTCCCAAGTTATATATGGAAAGGATTGGATTATGTTTTATAGGAAATCGAATTTATTGTAAATGAATGTCCGATTTTGTTAATTTCCAAATACTATTGTGTATTTCAACCATGTCGTTGTGATTAGTTTTATTTATTATGTATCCATCGGGTTATGGTTAAAGATTTTTGAAAATCTGTCGGGGTATTATGGTTTCTTGTGATTTAAGAAAATGGCACCAAGAGGAAGGCCCACGAGGTTAAACCCAGGTGCAACACCAACACCAGTCACAGACCCTACTACCACCACTTCGGTCACCAGTGCCCAACTTCAGGCCATGATCGACGAGGGTGTCACTGCTGTATTGGCAGCACGTGCTACGACCCGAAATGGCGATGATAGCCATACCACTGGGACAGTGTGAGGAAGGACACTGTAACGCGCTCGTTCGGAGTGCACTTATTAAGGATTTCATGAAATGTCAACCCCTTTTCTTCAAGGGGCACAGAAGGACGGTGGTCGACTTGACCAGTGGTTTGAGAGGATGGAACAACGTTCCTTTATGTTTCGCATGAATGTAACTGCACCGTTGGGAGAATCAAGTGAAGTTTGCCACTTGTACTTTATGGGAATTGCTCTAAAACATGGTGGAACTCACCATGTTAGGACAGTTGACTAATGATGTTGCATATGCAATGACGTGGACTGATTTGAAGAAGAAGATGACAACTAAATTATTGCCGAGGACATGGAAATCAAGAGATTGAGGCAGGAATGTGGAACTAAGTAAAGGCACGATGTGGTAGCTACAACCAACGTTTCCAGAACATTGCATAGCAGTGTTTACAGGATGTTCCCTGAAGAGACTGTGACAAAATTGAAAGGTATGTTGGTGGTATGCCCGACCTGATTTATCAAGGTTTGTTGGATCGAAGCCAAAAACCTATCGCAGGAGGCTATTGTGATGGCAACTGAAATTTAATGGATAGGAGAATTAACACTTTTGATGAGAGACAGGCAAAAAACATGAGGAAAGTTTGAAGACACTCGTGAAATAACCAAACCAACAATCAGACACAAAAGGAGAACACAGTCAGGGCTTATGGCTGCAGGGAAACGGTGACAAGAGAAAACGTTATAAAGGGAACTAAAACCTCTATGTCTAAGTGTAACTTCAACATTTACGGTCCTTGATATACCAAATGCAATAACTGCAACCAAGTTGGGCCCCCTAGCCAGGGACTGTAGGAGCCGGCATGCAACTGCAAATAACAATAACAACAACCGTAACAACAATAACAACAACAACCACATACCGCAACTAAATAACAAACAAACAACCGTAACAACAACATACCCAAGAGCCCAAGGGGCCAAATACCAATGCCATCGTTTGCTTTGCTAGTGTGGGGCCTCCAGGCCACTTCAAGAGGGACTGCCCATAGTGGAAGAACAAGAACATGAAATGGCAACTCTTGTAGCAGGGCTGGCTTATGCCAGTGGGAGTTTTGCCAGGGCAACTAAACCTAGACCAACATCGTTGTGACGGGTACGTTTCTCCTAAACAAACCGGTTGTTGCTTCCATTTTTTTTGATCTAGTGCAGTTAGAAGTTTCGTGGTTACTCGAATTTTAGTGCTTTGATTAATATAGCCCCCACTACATTAGATCATGGTTATAACGTTGAATTAGCTGATGGTAGAGTAATATGGGTAAATACGGTATTACTGGGTTGCACGTTAAATTTTCTGAACCATCCGTTTCACGTCGACCTAATGCCTGTAAGAAGATGGGTACTTATACATCGATAATTGCATGGATTGGTTGTCGATAATACCAGCCAGTTATTGACTGTGCTAAGAAGATCGTTGTATTCCCTTTGTGAGCGAAATTTCTTAATTTTTTCTGTAGACGGAAGTAGAATAACGCTAAGGACTCGATTAAAATCATCTGGGCACCAAGGCCTGAGTATATGATACAAAGGATGTCATGTCTTTTTTGGCACATTTACCACCAAGGAGACAGGAGACAAGTCAAAGAAGAAGCAACTGCAAGATGTACCGATCGTCAAAAATTTTCCCGAAGTATTGCCCGAGGACTTACCAGGTCTTCCATATTACCAGACAAGTGGAATTTCACATCGATCTAGTACCTGGTGCTGCACCTGTAGCACGGGCACCTTATCGATTGGCCCCATCAGAAATGAAAGAATTGGCGGATCAACTACAAGAGCTTTCCGACAAAGGCTTTATAAGACCTAGTTCGTCACCATGGGGAGCTCCAGTTCTATTCGTTAAGAAGAAAGATGGATCGTTACGGATGTGCATAGATTATCGGGAACTAAACAAACTAACGGTGAAGAACCGTTATCCGCTACCGAGAATTGATGACTTATTCGATCAACTTCAAGGGTCGAGTGTCTACTCGAAGATCGACCTAAGGTCAGGTTATCACCAATTGAGGGTTCGAGAGGAAGACATCTCGAAGACTGCCTTCAGAACTCGATAAAGGACATTATGAATTCCAAGTTTATGCCGTTTGTGATTGACCAACTGAACCTGCTGTGTTATGGACCTCATAAACCGAGTGTGCAAACCTTATCTGGACAAATTCGTAATTGTCTTTATTGACGATATTTTGATCTATTCCAAGAACAAGCAAGAGCACGAAGAGCATCTAAAGATAATATTGGAGTTGTTGAAGAAAGAGGAGTTGTATGCAAAATTTTCCAAGTGTGAATTTTGGATTTCCAAAAGTAAGTTCCTCGGTCTTGTGATTTGATATTAGGCATTCATGTGGATAATCCAAAGATCGAATCCGTTTAATGACTTGGGCCATCTCCTGATACCACCAACGGAGAGTTCCGTCAGTTTTCTAGTTCTTGCTGGGTATTATTAGACGAATCATGGAAGGGTTTTCAAAGATCGCCAAACCAAAGAAAAGCTCACTCAAAAGAAGGTCAAGTTTGAGTGGGGTGACAAAACAGAAGCAGCGTTTCCAGTTATTGAGAGCAAGATGTTGTGTAGTGCACCAATTTTGGCTTTACCCGAAGGCAAGTGAAGATTTTTCGTATATGCGATGTTATTCGATCAAGGGGTTTCGGGCGTGTGTTGATGCAATGGAAAAGGTTAGCTTGCTATGATGTCATCGAAACACGCCATGTTAAAGATCATGAGGAAAGAACTATACTACTCATGATCTGGAACTTGGAGCAGTAGTGTTCGCTCTAAAAATTTGGAGGCACTATCTGTATGGTACCAAGTGTACGCTGTTCACGGATCATAAGAGTTTACAGCATATTCTTTATCAGGACAAATAGGAATTGACATGTGACAACGCCTGTTGGTTAGAGTTGCTTAGTGATTACGACTGCAAAATTCATTATCACCCAGGAAAGGCAAATTGTCGTTGTTGATGCTCGTTTTGACAGGAAAGAAAACGGGAACCACCGCTAAGATGTTCGAGCTTTAGTCAAGTCTATTTAGCTTGGTCTTCTAAGCAAATCTTGATTAATGCTCAGACTGAAGCTACAGAAACCAGAGGAACATCACGAATGAGGATGTTGGAGGTTGTGATGAAAATGCTAAATTTCCAGAGGCTATACGAATGGAAAAGTTTGGGAACCTGTACGGATGGAAATCCTATGCTCAATGGCAGAGTTGGTTACCCTTGTTATGGCGATTTGCGGGACTGTGAATCATGCAAGAGTCCCAATATCAAAGTATTCTTCCTTCCAGGTTCTGAGAAAATGTATCAAGACGTAAAGAATTTTATTGGTGGCTCCATATGAAAGCTGATTATCGCCACCTATAGTTAGCAAGTGCTTGGACCTGTGCTAAGGTCACAGGCCCAACATCAGTGACAAATCGGGTTTGTTGGTTTAACCCGGATTACTCAATGGAAGTGGGACAATTTCAGGATAGATTTTGTCATAAAGCTTCTAAGTCTCACAAGGGTATGACACCTTTTTGGGTCATCGCTTGACCCGTCTTACAAAGTTGTATTTTTGTACCCATGAAAGAAACTGGACCCTCTTGGAGGGGAAACTAGGTGAATGTACCAAAGGAAGTAAGTAACCAAAGGCTGGAAAATACTGGTCTCGTTATTTTGTGGATGGACCCGAGGTTCGCATCAAATTTCTGGAGGTCACTCAGAAGCTTTGGGTACAAGTTTAGATATGAGTTAGGAATATATCCGCAAAACTGACGGACAAAGTGAGAGGAGTAACCATTCAACTCATCGAAGATATGCTTAGGAGCTTGTGTGATCGACTTTGGAAATGGTTGGGTTAAACATTTGCCAATTAGTCGAGTTTTCATTCAATAACAGTTATATGCTAAGCTTTAAGGTTGAAACCTTTGAGGCACTTTTCGGGTTTAAAAATGTTGTTCGCCTGTTTGTTGGGCTGAGTGTTGGAGAAGTTCAACTAACCGGTCCAGAGTAGTAAAAGAGACGACTGAGAAATCATCAAGTTATGCAAAGATGCAGGCCGCTCGTGATTGGCAAAGAGCTACCACTATTTTGAAGCGGTTTTAAGCCGATGGAGTTTGAGGTTGGAGATAAAGTGATGCTCAAGGTTTCGCCTTGGAAAGGGGTTGTACGTTTTGGTAAACGAGGGAAATTAAATCCCAGGTTTGTTGGACCTTTTAAGGTAATAAAAAGGGTTGGAGACGTTGCATACAAGCTCGAGCTTCCTGAGGAGCTGAGCAGAGTTCATAATACATTTCACTGTGTCAAACTTAACAGAAAGTGTCATGCCGACGAAACCCTAGCAGTTCCGTTAGACGGACTTCATTTTGATGGACAACGCTTCAGTTTGTCGAGGAACCTATAGAGATCAAAGATCGTGAAGTTAAACGGTTGAAGCGAAGCCGTATCCCATTAGTCAAGGTTCGATGGAACTCCAAGAGAGGTCCTGAGTTTACGTGGGAACGCGAAGATCAATTCCGGAAGAAATACCCACATCTGTTCTCAAAGACCGAGCCGTCGTCAAGTGCTGCGTCTTAAACCTTGAGGACAAGGCTCAGCTAACCGGGGGAGACTATAACACCCCGTGTTTTCGGACAATGTACGACGTTAATAAAGTCACCATTTATTTTTAGTATTGTACGCGTTTGTTTTTAATGGAAATCGTTAAGTTAAATCGCGTAAACTAAAAATGACTCAGTTAACGTAAATGGGCATCAAGCAAATTATTGTTACGTTAAACAAGGGTTAAGTAATTATTTTAAGGATAATTATTAACATTACACAAGTTATTTTATCGGATACGTGAAAGTGTTTACGTTTCGCGATAAATGACAATTAGGTTTTCCCGGAACCCTAAAAATTAACGTACGCTTCATCAAATACCCAAAATTATACCCAATACTTAAAGTTTATTTAAAACTTCAAGTATTTATCACATTATACATATTCTTCATGTAAGGAATTCAAATCATGACTACCATGTGCAATTATTTTACATAGTATTTAAACCTATACTACATTCATACTCAAATAACTCATTTTTATACACTAGTAAAGATCTAAAGACTTATCCAAGCCTCTCCTAGCATATCTTTCGTTGTCCCATATGTCTAGGAATCCATGATAAGACAAGGAAACTTCACAAATATCTCATACATGCATTCTAGTCATCACTACCCCAACCTTGAACCTTGACTAGGCACTTTTCAAGCCTGTTTTCTTCTTCTTATCTTCCAAGCCTTGCCACCTTGTATACTTCCACTAGACACCATAATATCTCAAAAATATCTACCAAGTAGTATATAAATACATGCATGTGTGAGCCAAGGACTCACACTCTTCATTTCATTATACAAAAATCACAAAAACTCTCTTCCTCTTTCTCTCATAACCCACGGCATCAAACCCTCCCCAAACTAAATCCATTGCTTGATGTTCTATCATTACACAAGCCTATACATATCAATCCTAAGACACACTAAAGTGTTTACAAGCATTGGTTCTTCATTTGCAAGGATTTAGGAAGAAAAGGAAGATTAGGGTTTCAAACCTAATCTAGGGTTTATAAGCTTGTAAGCTTTGGTTTTGAGTCTAAACACGGGTTTAGCACTTATTTCTCCATCTCATACATCATCCTTAAGGTCTTCCTAATTCTTTATACTTTTTATTATCATTATTTTATGTGTAATATGTTATTTAGCTAAATCACCACTTAGGACTTTTTAATATGCTAAAATGAGTTATCACTTTTGTTTATGAATTTACACACTTTTTTTATGGTATATTGGTCATATAATCATGGAAAATGGAATGTAAAAAAGTTTGTTAACATATGGTTTATGTTATAAACATGTTTAAGTATAAATTAGGGGTTTTTAAAGTTATAAAAAAAAGCTTTTTATAAATGAATACATTTGGATAATTAAAGGGCTGTTTTAATTCGAAATTCATACAGTGGGTTTGACCTCATATAAAAAATAATACGCCTCATGACGATTCCAAAATGATAAGAAACTTGTCAAACGGATTTATAACGAAAACGTTAGAGCGAAAACGAGGTATATATTCGAGGAATAAAAATTCAGCATTGTTAAGTTAGTGATTTCTGTCCAGGATTTTTAAGATGCGTATGTGCTGGCACTTTGATCCGTGTCGGCCTTCGGTCCTGAAAAATGAAAGTCGTTCGGTAAGGGTCGTTTTACTTCTCGGGAGGTTCTTTAAGTCTTTAAAGCGTGTGTTAACGGGTAGTAAGGCTGGTGGGCAAAATCTGGATTTTGGTAATGAAATACAATTGCATCAGATCTGATGCGAGTGCTTTTTCTGCCCATTTGGTCGAGTTTCGGGTCTCTTAGACAAAACTGGAAAAGTTGTTCAAAAATATCGTTTCGGCATACAATCCTCTTAGAACCGATTTCATGAAAATGTGATTTAGTGGGTCATTATAGTGGTCAGACTTAGAAAATAAACTAAACACACCACTACAGTAGTACAACACTACCCAGTCTAGTAACAACACTACCAGTTGTAACACACTACCCAGGGTGGGAGTTTACTTTTAAATACCCTTCCTTGGAATAACTATAATTACATTATTCAGATGTTTATAAAAGTTTTACATTATAAACTATGTTTTTCCACTCATACTTTTAGGCTGGTGATTGAGCTATATAGAATGATAGTGTTATTCGAAGGGCTATAATACTAGGGACGTTTAATAATGAGGCACTCGTAGATGGGTATCGCGAGTTGTTTGGATTTACGATTAAAAGGTGTCCTACCTCCTTGTACGTCATGTTATGACCTCTTAAAATTATGATAGCCCTGAAGATAGTAGATGTAACAAACTATTAGGATTATATTATTTTATTAATATAAATTAATCGGTTTACTTATCGGACCTATATTGAACTAGGTTGCATTCGGGTTATATCGATGACGCATTCCCACACTTGATATAATTATCAGATCCACTCACATGGGGTGTGTTCATAGCCCCACTTTTTTCAGTTTTACTTGATTTACTTTTATCTGGGGTGAAACTGAATAACATGCTTTGTTTTATAAATTGACGCAAGTGTTTAAATTATATGATTATGTGTTTGCCTAAGTAGCGATAACCCTCCTAGAGCACAATATTGAATGTCAATTGCATAAATGTAGTTGCTAATTGTTTATGTGGCGCATTGTTATAAATAGGATCTATTAGGATTAACCTCCCCGTATTGGGTGATTAGCTCTCATTAGGGAATGAACGGTTGACCATGTCGGACTTGGATGTTGTGGGGTTCAACATCTGTACGGGCAAAATAATGACTAAAATAGCAAATATAGGTTCGAGCTTTCAGTGTCATGAGCTTTTCATTGTGATGTAGTGCCAACAGTATCTAGTTTTTGTGATTGTTGGCATATGTTGTAAATACGGGGAAAGTCTTGCGGTCCTGCTAATTTAAATTCATAAATCTATATGAACTTCACCAACATTTTTGTTGGACGTTTTTAAGCATGTTTTCGGATGGTCCAATAAGGCACTGTTTGGGTGCCAAGGATGCATTGGATTACATTTTGGATTGCACACTTAAAGATTTATGTGCATCATATTTTGGGAAATGTATTGTTGTCTTTTGTAATATTAAACAAGGAACAAGTAAAGCTTTATGCTTTTGTATTATGTCTTATAATTAAATCCAATGTATCAATTTAAACGACTTTTTGTGTCGTTCTTATATATATCTTGTGCTGTTGATCTTGAAGTAACACGCCCCGGATCCTTATTCCGCTGCGACCCATATTTTGGGGGGTTTAATAGGGGTGTTACAAAAAAGAAAAAAAAGAAAGAGAGAGAAAGAAAATGTGATAAATAAGAGCTTTTTGTTGTTGGCATTTGCGACGTATTGTTATATTATGATATGTGTCGGATATATTGATGAGAGGTTCGATTACCTCACAGGTTTGTGGATTGTCGTAACTAGCAACATGAGTTTCTTTTGAATTGTCAACACGTTAAAACTATTTCAGTATAATTTCCCATGCCGTATCCACCACCCTTATTAACCCTTAACTCTGTTCCTTCAACCCGATAAAGTCCCCTTTTAGACTATTTTATACCTTGTGCTTATGCCATTGTCGGTGCATTTGTTTCTTATACAAGTCTATGTATTAAATGAATCATGTCTGAGCATTGAGTGTGATTTCCCCTATTTACCCTCATTACATCAATCTACGAGTGTTTGAGTGAATTATACTTTCTCTTATTCGTGGGGTGCTTAGTCATGTTATTACAGCTTGAGAATCATTGGGTATGGTCAAACATCTCTGTTTTCACATATTAAAAATCAAAAATATTTTTCATAATTCTAATTTTGTTTTGTAAAGCTTATTATTTTTCTTTATTTTGCTTGAGGACAAGCAAACCTTAAGTGTGGGGAGGGGGGGGGGGTGCTTGCGACCTTTGTGCTTATTTATAGAAAAACCAACAATATTTTGATATTTTAAAAATTTTAATTTTTCCCCCTTATTTTCACTTATGACCTTGTTCTAAATTTCTTTTCTTAGATTTGCTTGAGGGCAAACAAAGTTTAAGTGTGGGGGGATTTGATAACGCTCATTTTATACATATTTCTATATGCATTATCTGTGCTTTTATGTATCTATTTTGGTTAATTATAAGAACTTTCGATACTTAATCGAGTATATTTGCTATTGTAGGTTCTAGGTACGTGTCGTGGATGAAAACGAAAGAATACATGAAGGTTTGAAGATTAAATGAAGAAAGAACTTAAGTTAAAGATCTCCCGGACATCTTGTCATTTTTTTGGCCATACTTGAGCATCACGAACTCCGTTTGACTTGATTCTGTCGGTCCACGCGAGCTGAAAAGAATTATCTACAACTTTGATTTTTTGTCCAAAAGCTGAAAGTGTACCAAAACGGCGCACTTTCCCATAAAGTTGCGGCGCACTTTTATGCAATTAATGCTTGTAACTGGACTTAAGCCCAAGTACGGCGCACAATTTTATTGTGCGGCGGGGTATCTTTCGGACACCAAGAATGCCTATTAAAAGCCTTCTTGGCTCTTCATTTCACATTAATCTCACACAAAATCTGATACCAATCTATTACACCACTTTACAATTTGATTTTTGTTGATAGAGGCCTGAAAACCATTGATCCAAAACCACCCTTGGTAACACGAATCATCACAACAAAGTAGAATCAAAGTTATTAGGGAAGTTCTTGGGAGAATTTGAATTGAAACTAGCTTGTATAGTTCATCAATATTATTCATAGGTTTTTAATCCGTCCAAGGAAAGTAGTAGTGTAGTGTAATTCGAAGCTATAAGTTTTTGTGTCAAAACGTTCTAGGTTTTGTGGTTTAACTTTAATATATAAAGTTTTCGTTAGGAAAACTTGTTGAAATCATCAAACATTTGCTCTTGAAGTTAGATATAAATCCTTATTTATCTTTTTGGAATATGATCTTTCCTAAATCTGGTGAATGTTATGTGTTTTTTTTACTTGTTTGATTATGGAGTACGTATCTTGTGTTTGTTTGGGGCAATATGTAGATCCTCGATATGGAGTGTTTTGGATACTTGTTTATTCAATTGTCTTTAAAACATATTTGACTAAGTTAAAGGCCGAAATGGTACTTATGAATATGTGTTTTATCATTCCACATAATATATTGGTGATAACAATGATTATAGGCCGAAAGGATTCCTTGTTATTTATCGATATAAACACTGGTTACACTCATAGGCCGAAAGGTTTTGTAACTTGTGTTATCTTGCTGTTCTAAACTTATAAACCACTATCCTAACATTATATTTTCTTAGTCATAATCGATCTAAACAAAAAAAAAAAAAAAAACACGTTTACTTTAATTCTTTGCTTGAATCATCTCTTAATTGCTTTCTTTACAATATATCAAATTATGCATGTATTGGTTAATTTGATAAGTGATAATCATTTTAGCCTTAGCACCTTAATTAACAAAAAACTATGGAAAATTACCTTTCTTTGGGACGACCTAGACTTACTTAAACTATACTGCTACTCGAGATGGGATTTATTACTTGCCGGTGTGTGTTTTTAGTAAAAATTGGTATTTCTCAGTATTATAATTTAAAAGCTTGCAAAAAATATGTCACCTTTACAATAGACATGAATTCAATAGCTTAGCAAATAAACATAGAGCATCTAGATAAACATGAAGGCATATACTTGCATTACATAGGAGCAAGTTATCATCTTGAAACTTCAAAGCACATATGTGAGGTGCAGGTTGTCTAGATTGACTAAGGAGAAGCCTAATATCTACTTGCTTAGTGTGCACTCCTAATGAGATACAAAGTCTATCAATGTAGACTATCATTATTCATATTTAGGAAGAGCCATTTAATTAAATTAGAGAATAAGTATGAGACTATCACTAGTAGGTACTCAATTTAGGCTAAAACACGAATATAATTTTTTTTGGTTTTAACACGACCTAACTTCAATCTAGGAAGCAATTCAACCGTTAGGGTCCAATATGAATTTCTAGGGCAAGTAGATTCCTCCAGTAGTCATTCTCTGTTTAGACAAATAGAATTCCTATTATTTCTAATGAAGAGTTAGCAAATATAAAATTTGAATTATCTTTTCATATAGGGGCCTAATAATGAACTCAAATAACATGCTTTAATTTTGGTTCGCCACTAATCTAACAAGATGTGTGAAATTCTATGGTTTGAATGAGAGACCAACAAGTTGTTGTATGTATAAGAAAGAATGAGTCATCTAGGACCTAAGAGTGTGCTTAAGAGTGACACTGTGTAATGCTCTATATTGAGAGTGTTCAAAGAATGCACATTTGCATGTATTTTATGAAAAAAAATCCAATTAAGGTTATTTAGCTCAATAGATCTTGTGAATATTTCTTTATATAAATAATGATGATTAACTAAAGTTTAGTTACATGTATGTTGGAGTTTTTAAACAAGATATTGACAAAAATAAGATGATTAAATTGGATGCCATAGGGCGAATTTTCGTAAACCGAAGATTGATCTAGGAAGTAGTATCCATACGATCCGTGGAGTGCCAACTTTGGACAGACCATGTTTTCCATTATTTGACCCAACTCACGATAATCAACAATCACCCTAACTACGAAATGTTGGTGTTGACATTATGTTATTAGGAGAGATAATAATAAGTTATAGAGTTCTCGATTTGAGTTTCGAAAATGACATCTGAATAAGTGTAAATTACACATAATCCATTTTGTACCTCAAATAAACCCAAATATAACCCAAAACAGACCAAAAAAATATGGCAAAAATATGCTTGTATTTGTTTTTTGTGTGTGCAGGTGCGGATAAAGTCAAAAAAATTGCATGAAACAGTTCAAAATAAGCAAGCCCAGACTACGAGAATCAGTAGAGTTCAAATAGCCGAGCCAAGAAATGTCAAAGCCCCGTCAAAGCCCAAGTCCTTTACCAAATTCTTCTCAATAACAAATCCACAAGGACCATTCTTGCATTTCTCAAAAGTTATTATAACTTGAAAAAGAGCAGAAAAGAAAGACAAGTGCCAAATGTGTTATACTTCCCAAAGATCATCTGTTTAACTGTCGAAGAATAGGCGGGAAACCCTTTTTACTATTCATCGTCTCCCCCGTTTTCACCCCATGGTAAAACAAGGGGCAAATCAAAATTAAAGGGTGTGTTGGTCAATTCAAGGAAGCTCAAGCACAAATGCAAGGACAAATTAGTCTAATCAAGGGGATACTTATCCTAGCTCAAGCTCAAAGCCACGTCAACAATGGTGAAAGCACAAATTAATGTGGGTTTTTGTGCTAATACTCACAAAAGAAGCACAAACGTCACATCAAGGGAATGACACGCTGGCAATCCTCAGGTGTCCACATCTTGATCAAACGGCCACAATTGATGATCAAATGATTGAAGAAATGAATGGCAGAGATTGAAAGATTGAAAAGCAGGGCTAGGGTCCTAGAAGCTTCAGCTGGGCACTATAAAAAGACCTCACTTCTCACACACATTCCACCTAGTTTTTTTTTAGTAATTCTTTTTTTAATCTAGTTTTTTACGTTTATTTTTATGTAATTTTTCTTAAATATAATTTCCTTTCTCAAGTATTGTAATCAGCTTTTTCAATTAATGAAATTCAATTTTTAGTATTCTAAATATCGTTTTCTAAGCTCTCATTTTAAGTCATATTGTTTCATTAAGCTATTAAGCTCATATTAAGCTCTTTCAGTCTCTAAGCTGAAATTGAGCTGTTTATATTCAGAAATAACCTTATCTAAACCTTAAATCAGTTTAATCTTACATGGATCTATTTGGTTCTAAGCTTTTGGAAGGGGATCTTACCTTGGAAGAGATCCCAAAGACTTTTACTCTAGCTTATTCATAAGCTAGAGAGCTAGTAGCTGCCTTTATTGGTTCCTTTTGTTTAGCTAAAGGTTAAAGTAAGTTTCTCTTTTCATTATTCAGTTTAAATTGCTTAGTTATAGCTTAAATGATTATTAGTGCTTATTTACTTATTCTCTTTGCTTATTAGAGTTTAAACATCTCTTCTAGTGCTATTTAGTTATATGCCTTCATCTGTTTTTACTTAAGTAGTTATAGAACTTAGTCTTTCATTTCTGTCATAAAAACTCATAAAACCCAAAAATATTAGTTTGAATAGCTTAGATCTTAGATTAAGGCTTGTTCAGTTGTTCAATCATGTTTGCTAAGTTTGTTTTAAGCTAGTTTTTATCTGGTATTTAGTACTTGTTCATTAAATTTCTCTTAAAAAGCTTTTCTCAGTCCTGTCAAAATGGTAAAGTAGTGTTTGGTTTAGTGCACTCTTGATTTTACACTAGCAGTACTAACCTCAGTTAGTACTGCTTCCTCAGTTAATACTGTTAGCTTTAATCTCAGTAGAATTTAGTTTAGTTTTAGCTTATTTAGATTTAGCTTTCATTTTCTAGCTTATTTCATTGCTTATTTAGTTTTTTTTTAAAAGTCAAAATTGCACTAGCAGTACTTTCTCTTGAAAGTACTGCTGAATATTTACACTAGCAGTACTTACCATAAGTAAGTACTGCTTTTCGTTTTCAAAAAGCAAACTGCACTAGCAGTACTTTAACTGCACTAGCAGTCTTTCAAATTTTACACTAAGCAGTACTTTCAATTGAATGTTATGCTGAACTTTACACTAGCAGTACTAACCATAAGTTGTACTGCTGTGTTCTCAGCTAAATTTAGATAAGTAAATTTAGGATTTAGCTTATAAAATTTAGTAGGATTTAAGTCTTCATAGAGTCTTACATATTTTAGTCTTAATTTTCATTTTAGCTTATCCCTTGTTTTAATGTAGCTGTCAAAAGTCATTAAAAACCTATAAAAACCTGAAAATTCCAAAAACAGTAGGAACTTAAGTAGAGTCTAAATTTGTTAAAATTAGTTTTTAAGTCTAGATTTTATAGCTTATTTAGATGGATAATAAGTATTTTAAGTTGTCTTTTAAGTTTTAGAGTCCAGTTTAGCTTATTAAGTTTTCTAGCTTATTTGAAGTTTGTGTTATCTTGCTTTATTCCTGAGTTTGCTTATTTCTTGATTAATTTCAGTAGCATAAAAGTAGTTTAAGTTTTAGTTTCTTTTCATTTATAGATTAAGCACATCATAAGCTCTTTAGAACTTCTTTCCTTTTTCAATTTGATCTAGTTTTGAGTTTTTTATAGCTTATTTTCTAAAAACAAGGGATAAGCCCACCTTTCTGTAATCAGTTTAGAAATAAGCTCTTTCTGAGCTTATTTGAGATTTTCAGCCCTAGTAGCTTTTATTAATTTTGTTCCCTCTATCTTTCTTTACAACTTTGCTTCTTTGAGTTTTTCATTTTAAGCACTTTTTAAATTTCACCTTAATTTGGTCCTTAGTTTGTTGTCGGGGTAGATTTTCAGGGTAGAAAGTGTAACTTTTCGATTTAAATTGTTTTTCAGTTAGTCCCTCCGTTACTTTGTTAGTCTCCTCGTTAGTTTCTTAAAAGTTTTTGCACTATTAGTCCTTAGCTAAAAGTTTAATTAAGTTTATTTGTTTAATTTAGTAATTAGGTTTAAGTTTTAATTGTTTAAATTTTGTTTTTAATATTTTTCCACAATCAAATATCTTTGCTTCATTCAAATCAGGATCCGAACTCAAAATGTGGTCTCAATTTCACTAGTCATTGGGGATAACGACCCGGGTGAGCATACTTACCCGGTCAAACTTACGTATATTATATATATTATATTATTTTTGTAAGTCTTAACTTTTTACCTTGGTTAAAGGTGAATAGTTGGAATTTACCTAAGTAGTATTATTATTATATATTTTATAGGTGAGTAAAACTATCAATCAGTTTTTGGCGCCGTTGCCGGGGAACTAGTGTTTACGATTCCTACGTTTTGTGTTTGTTGATTTGGTTTGAAGATCCTTTCGTCCTAGAAAGTTTCATTCTTGTTTTTTTTTTTTTTTAAAGTAAAAAAAAATCAAAAGTAAAAAAAATATTTTCCTTTTTCTTTTTAATATAAGTAAAAGATAAAAAAAAATCAAAAAAAAATGTCCTTTTAAAAAGAAATAAAATAAACAAAGTTGGTAATCGAACACCAACAAATAATATCTTCTATTGAGA
>BQNB010092401.1:0-24232 GCA_026074375.1 Tanacetum coccineum | reverse complement strand
CGACTTTATCATTATCATTGTCCGTATCCGTTTTTAATTCATCAAGATAAATTACGTTAAAAGGAAATAAATCATTAAAGTTTAAAACGTTTTGTTCCTCTTCATCACATTCGGACAATGATGTTCATCTTTCAAATTAAATTCATCAATATGTGAGGGTTTAAAATCGGTTCAGTTAATAAATCTGATTTGGACGTTTGAGCATCATTGTAAACAATGACTGGAAATTCATTCTCGAAATCTTTAAAGAAGTCTAAATCATTAAAATAACTGACCGTAGGCTTGGGTGATGGAAGCAAAGGAATATTGACTTTATCATTATCATTTTCCGAATCCGTTTTTAAATTGTTGACAGAAATTATTTTATAAGAAAATTAATTTTTGTCAAAAATTATCGTGCAATCTTCATCGTCGGATTCGTCAAACGATATTCTAAAGTCAATTTCATCGTTGTTAAGAGAACTTACCGTAGGCTCACACGAGAGTGCTACTTCAGATGTTAACGTGTCGTTAAAGACTATAGCTGGGAATTCAATTTCAATTGATCCGAGGTTGTGAACGTCTTTATTATCCCAGATCTTACCATACGTAGCAGTTTCCCAGTTGTACACCTTACCACGCCTACGAGCTTTTTCTTTCTCAAGCCTGATATACTCCTCTATAGTAATACTAGGGTCGTCCATTTTAACCTGTAATAAATTCGCTAGGAAAGAAAACTGTCAAATAGCTTAATACGCCGTATGAACTGAATACGTCGTATTAATGATAGAGTCGAATACGCTACATTGGTTTGAAAAAAAATTATACTCCGTATCCAATAAATTGAATATGCCGTATTGAGTATTCGACTCATAAAGTTACAGCGAACTGTAATAATGCGGAAACACACAAACACACAATATGCAGAATATACAATGCAGAAATCAAACACACAAAACAAACACACGAATTTTCAAATTAATCTAAACTAATCTAAAATAAACTAAAACCCTAATAAAAAAGAATTAAATAACTTCACTCCCCAGCAACGGCGCTAAAAACTTGATGTGTCATTGTGTAGGTGTTATTTATGTATCAAGTTTTACTATTTATTTTATGTCGACTATACCTAAAAACAACACTTTAACGGGCAGTGTACCCGGTCAGATGGAGTTTCGTGATAAGTAGGGTGTCGATCACTAAGAGAGAGATCGTTAATATCTTAATCTATCAGTATTTTAGTTATCTATGTTAGTACTAAATTAATCTAAATTATGCTAAACCTAAGTTAAACCTAAACTAATGATAAGGGAGTTTCAGCCTGAGAGACTGGCACGAGGTTTAGTTATCTAACCTAAGGTTTTGATGACAAATAAAGCAATAAACACACACAAGAAGACAAACAAACGATAGAGAAGCGGTCAAGAACTAACGTAAGGAAAACGTATCAACCATGAATAATCCGATTAAACACAGGTTTGTTTATTTAGTGCAATGATTATCTTATCTCGAAGGGCATATCATTCCTAGACTTAGGCGGTACTTCTTCCTAAGACCTAGACACGCTAATTCTGTCACAATTAGACGCATCCGCATAAAGCAATCATTTGTTGATTATAATCTATCTTAGGATCTAAGTAATGGTGTTTTTACTAATCCCTAGCTCATGGAGATTTTACCCACTTCAGCTAATCGCTCTTTAATAAACTAGTATCCACTGTCCTGAATTCCTTTACCAATAGAATAAGAACGTACTGGTTGATACCAAGGTCACCTTATGGCTCAACTAAGCTCACTAAACTAAAGGCAAGGATAGGTCAATATTTGTGATCCTATGATTCTAGATATATAAATTTCAATATGGAGAGCTATCCCGGACTCTTAGCCTACGCCCAAACAACACCGAAGTTGCAGCACATTAAATATTGTAGACTAGAACCCATTTTGAATGATTATGCCGCATACTTAAGCACTACAAGTATCATGTGATAAACATAAACAATAATCAATGATAAATTAAGCAATCGAGATAAACAAACCAAACATTAAATCTTCATAAACATGGCTGATACCTAAAGGTATCAGCCGATAGTCATTGTAAAAATACACACGGTTTGATATATGAATGATTAAAGTAAAGAAACCTCAATCAAACGCGTATTCGGTTGCGCAAAGATTACAAGAGTTTTCCTATGATCTTGAGGCTCTTTTCTGACCTTCTATGCTCCTTTATTCGTCTCTTGGTCGACTTGGTGGTTTAGGGATTCACTTGCATACCTAAACTGAGTTTAGGGTCGTCTATATATAATGTCTAGAAGTCGGTTCGATACGGCATATCCAATGGATTGGATACGGCGTATTGGGGTTTCTTGGAGTATGGACCACGTTTGATATCTTCCAAAATATTATATTCATTCCATATTTCCAATACGGCGTATTGGTCTTCTGGATACGGCATATTAAGCTTGTTTCTTTTGTGGTCTTTGGTGAGTGCAGGCAAGGATACGCCGTATCTTCTTGATGGATACGACGTATTGGGTAAATCCATCTTGTTCTTCTTCGTTGACTAAAGTATTACATACGGCATATTGTTGATGTGGATACGGCGTATTCTTCAAAGTCATGCAATGGTCTTTTGATTCGTCAAAGTCTTGGAAACGTTGTATAGGTCTAGAACAATACGGCGTATTGGCTGTTAAATCAGTAGACTTTCTCGAACTCTTTATTTAAGCTCCAAAATGCGTGCCTTTTAGCATAACTTCACCAAGTACTTCATAATTACTGCAATTCTTAAATACAAACGATTAAGTAACAATTCTTTGCAATAATGGGTTAATTACATGGGATAAATGATGCTATAAAATAGACGTTATAATATGTCATCAACGACGGTGGACCATCGTGAACCACCGCCGAACCACCGTAGCTCTGCCGCTGGACCACCACCGGAGCACTAGTCAACCACCGCCGGACCACCGGTTAATGGTAGTCAATTGCCGATCAACTGTGGTCAGAAAGTGGGTTGGGTCGGGTCAGGTGGCGGGTCGGATCTGGATCGGGTCGGGTCGGGTTGCCACGTGGCACCACCTGAGTGGTCCACGTGGCAGGCGAGAAATATTCCTCACCTAAACCACAGCCCGGGACCTCTCGAGTAAAGGCTCAAGAGAGGCCCAAGTACCAACTAAGCTGGACTTGCACATCATAATATAAACATACTTATATTCTATTTAAGGTGTAAAAGGGCTGGACCAGGTCAGTTTTAGTAAAGGGTTGAAAATGGTCATGTAGGGTTCAAATAAGAAAGGTTCAAATAGCAAGGAAGGTACCGTTGGACTCGTAATCTCATGCTCTTTCCATTGGAGTGCCCGGGGAATTTTTCCGGGTTCGTTTGAATCTCGATAATCATGAAAACGTCGTCGAAAGTCACCCGAAAATTACCGTTTTTGCTTCGTTTTTAATCCTTTGTACTTGTAAGACATAAAAACACATACCAAGCATATTTGTAATATAATTTATCATATTTTATGGTTATTAGTCCGTTTTATAGTATTTTCCGGGGCTAAAATGATGTGTGTTTAAGCACACATCAAATTCCCCCACACTAAGCCATTGCTGGTCCCACACGCAATGTTTATAATACACGCTAAGAAAGAAATAATTTTAACCCCCGTTAACTTATAACCCCTCACATCAAACAAGAACAGAAAAGGTCCATCAAGAGGGTTTAAAAATCATTTGTTTCGAAAGCGCCCCGTTTTAACCATTTATTCATTAAAAGATAAAAACTAAGATAAAATTTTAATAAAATTATTTAAAAGGCTTAAAGAATGGGAGTTCGACATCCTTGATTTTCATAATCCCCAAATCAAGCTTAAAACAAAATCACAGTTAAATATAAAAATAGATGCTAACACTACTCATAAATGTTAATTGTGTAAACGCAACTACTTTTCGCTCCCTTATTCCTAATTCCTCTAAGGTTTTTATTCGGAAAATATAATGTGAAATGAGATCACTTATTTTATAGTCTTATTATTTATAAAGGAGACCGGTTTAAACCATAATTAGTTTGAAATCCTTTCCTAAAGAGACGATATGCTGAGAATAAGGTCCACATTAAGGTTCTAATTTCGCATGATTTAGGGGTTATCCTTTTTAGTTCATCCGAAACAACTCAACTACGAGTCCAGAGACGAAGGCTTTATTTAGATAACCCCGGAGTCAAAATTTGGCTTTATTATTATTATTATTATTAGCACAACAATATTAGCCCTCGGTCCTTTAAACAACTGCAACATCGGGAGCGAACCGACAGGAAACAGTAGTCTTATTTCGACCTCGGGAAATTCCTCGACCTTTTTGAAGGATGAGTCAATGGGAGCGAACCGTCATGAAACAACAAACTTTTATCAGTCTCGAATCATTAATATTATTACCTCCACCCTTTAAACGACTGCAACATCGGGTTTCTTGCCGGCGAGTTGCTTAAAAATCAAATGGCGAGTTGCCTTATTGAAGGCGGTTTGACAGGTTCCAAGGCGGTTTGAATATTTTAATAGAAAAATATGAAAAGAACCCCTGGCGGTTTAGATCCTCGGCGGCGAGTTGCTTATCGCGGCAGTTTGCTTTCATGGCGGGTTGAACAAAACAGATAGACAGCGATTTGAATTATCTACGGCGGTTTGCTGTTAAATCTTGCCAGCGAGTTGCCTTATTTCGCTAAACGGCGAGTTGCTAAACGGCGAGTTGCTAAACGGCGAGTTGCTAAACGGCGAGTTACCAAACGGCGATTTGAGTATTTTATTAGGGCAGCGAGTTGTCAAAAGAAGCAGCGGTTTGATTATTCTATTACACGGCGGTTTGCTTACACTAGCAGCGGTTTGATTTAAAAAAAAAAAAAAAAAAGAGTACTTTTGGCGGGAAAAGTTAAGAAAAATTTAATTTTTCCTATAGCCTTTTTAGCTCATTTTTACACCAAATTTAAATTTTGGTAATAGGGTAAAAATTTTGTTAAAAAATTCAAATTATTTTTGGCGGGAAAAATTAAGAAAAAAATTAATTTTTCAATAGCTTTTTTAGCTAATTTTTACACAAAATTTAAATTTTGGTAATAGGGAAAATTTTGTGTTTTGGTCAAAATTCAAATATTTTAGGGCCAAATAACAAACCGTCAACCTAAACAGGACTTAAACAGCATTAATCAAACAACAAACCTACCTTAACATCAAACGATTATTCATTCACGGTTTTCTATTGATTTTGTAAAATCCCGTTAATCTTTTATCGGTTTTAATCATAGACTTGTAAAATCCCGTGAACGTTAATTGCATTTAAAACCACAACATCAATCACATTATCTACTTAAGATCCTTTTATTTCACACATCGAATTTCAATGGAATCTTCTAATTCTAATTCAAAAGAGAGAGAGCTTCAACTGACGCAACGGCTCGCAAAACAAAGGCACTCCAACTGCATGACATGGGTTGAACAACTCGAGACACATCTTTATGATCTCTATCTCTCTATCTCCTTAAATTCGCCATATTTGTTGATGCAATTTAAACCAACCATTTTGCTTAATATACATATCTTTGGTGAAGACATCAGCTTTCAAATTGAAGAAGTTTCATAAGTCTGTGATCAGTTAAGGCTACAACTTGAAAGAGAGAATCTTCATGGGTTAGATGTCAAAGACCTAGTCTTCAAGCACTCAGAACACATTTCAAAGGAATTACTTAGTTCAAGCCTCAAAAGGAAATGCCACAGATCCTTCTGAATCAAGGTTAGGCAAAAATACATCGAAGATCCTTCACGCGCTGTGAACCTATTGCGTACAGACGTGAGTTACTCGAGAACTGGATACACAAAGAAAAAAGCGATCATGTCATAGAGTTGTAAATACATTATGGTGTATTACGCATGAAAACAAAATGCACTTAATGCACTAAAGGAGAATGAAGTCCAGTTGCTGATGAAATAACTTCATGATCATCACATTAAGTCAAGTTGTCAAGAAAACAGTCTCAAGATATTCAGATCAATCTAGTTCAAGTAATGGATGACAGCTTGATTGTATCAAAAAGCAGTTTGATAGAGCCCGAAAACAATAATGCATTCAGCAAATCAGAGACTGAAAATCAGATGCAAAGGCAAGAGGAAAAGGTCAATATGCGTGAAGGCCCCCCAAAAGTTTGAGCTGGGTTTGGTTGTCACAAAAGCAGTGGACAAAGCCCGACAAGCAAGAATAAAGTAGCCAGTTTCGGAAATTAACAACCACACAAGCTGTGATGCAGATATCGGACCAGTAAATGACCAGAGCCTTTGCTGAGTAATAATTGGACTGCTCTACATAATATCCTTTTCAAATGAACAAACCGCATACTGAGAAATCCTGAACCAATTATGACCACATATGAATTGGAAACTACTATTGATAGCAATACCACTCCTACTTCAACAAATATGTGTCATAGGGGAGGAGAGATTGACCAGGATGCTTTGCTTAATGCTGAGCTTCTCAAAACGAAAGATATGGTTTGTATGGAAGTTTACAATGAACTTTCAAAACATTTTTATTACAACTTGAAAAACATTGTATATTCAATATGAAATTTCAATACAAACAAAAGGAAGAAAAGTTTTTCATAGTAACAAACCATGCATTAATCAGGAACTTCCTTGAATTTCGTAAATTTTTATATGTGAAAAATGATTTGAAACTCAGCTACAAATTCTAATAATCACACTAATTAGTGACTTGAAGAAACAAATTAAAAGTGTGAAATAAGCAAGTAATGAAGCAAAGTTAAAAATGATAACGATTTGATATGAAAACGATTAACATCAAATTAGAACACATGTGGGCTAAATTACTTGCAGCAAATGGAGCAACTACAAAAAGAAAATGAGCAATTGAACAGACTTACAAAGACTTTTTGATGTCAATTAAAAAGACCGAAAAAGTTCAGAATAAAGACACAGTGAATCTTTAAATTTCTCAACTTAATCAAAAAGTTTTTCAAAATGCTGACTTAAAAGCTCAGCTTCAAAAAAGGTTTTGCAAATGCGGGCATTAAAAAAAACTTAGAAAGATAAAAGGGAAATAGCATGGATACTAAGTTTGCCAAAGAAACAATCATAGGAAAACCGGCATAGAACCATCTAGGAAACTATTTAGTTTTAGACAACTATAAGCGTTTACTCCTGAACGACCTAGAATTTATCAGAACCAACGGTTTCCTCCCAAGTTGATGAGAAAAATGATTTTGTCAAAAACAGTCATACCTCAATATTTTTCCTAAAGTTAGAGATTCTGCTAGCTTGCAAAAAACCCGCATCAGGTAAGCCAACTAACTACTCTAGGAATAGTCATATAAAGAATCTATGGTTCTAATGATATGGTTCATGCTACTTTCTAGAGGAATGCTAGGAAAATGACACAAGACAAAACTAGATTCCTAATCACAGGGATATGGCCTCTACAGAGCAACTGCACTCCTAATGCTTGTACACCAAAACTAATAAACATAAATAGGAGTTCTCCTCCTGTATCTAATTGTAGAGGTGGAATGTCAAATGGTGACCTCTTAATAGATCACTATAGGAATTCTAGTTTTCTTCTTGGCCCCAAAAAATTTTATGTTCGATTTGGTCATAATAAATCCTTCATACAAATCAGGATGATTGTATACCAAAGATCCTGAATAAGGTGAACTTCTCGTTGCTAAAAGTTCAGTCCCCCAGATCAGAAACAACAATCCCGTTTGAAGCCCAAAAGAACCACATTCTAATAAACCAGGATAGCAGAATGTAAATGAAAGGGTTTTCTCACAAAATTAATTCTTTTATACCATTGTGCATTGGATAAACCACACACTCCCTAGAGTCTTGTCCTTAGGTGGAAATCAACGGTAGAATTTTTTTCAAGACGTAATCTTAGGTGAACCTACAGGAAAGGTGTTTTCATAATAGCACAACCAAATTGCCAGTGAACCTCCAAATGTTTTCAAATGAATATCACTAACCCCTATGAATGCAATCAAACACATTTATGTTAGTTGCAGGTAACGTCTAACTCAAGTGTAGGTACGTCAAACTCAAGTGCAGGTACAATCTGTCATCCTTTAAAAAGGAAAGACTTCGGAGTTTGTTACCAAAAAGACTGATATCTCAAACTTCAGGAGTTCAATGAATTTCAAATCTGATGCACATTCCTCAAATGACGTTTGAAACGAAACTAGTTCAAGGCCTCGTTCTTCATCAAATGAACATTTGGTCGAAACGGTTCAAACCACGTAATCCTTAAATGTCAAATGGCGTCTTGTTGGCATCTCTTCAGCCCAGTTCCATAAAGTAAAGAAAGTGTCCGCCTTCAGAGAAAAGGAAAGTTGTAGCGAGTCAGTGCATTTATCCTTGACAACGAAAAAGAGAAATTCTTTTCGTTCATGAGCAAATATATAAAAACTTTCCAAGTTTTGGAGCTCATGGTAATGGCTTGTAATCAATGTATTAGATTGCAACCCCTTCTTCAAATAAAAGTAAAATGTACGAGTTATACGTGCAATTATCCATATAACTAAAAGAGAAATCTTTCCGGTCTTGAGCACTTCGAAACACTCATGTTTGTTAGCTCAAGTCGACGGCTTTCGTATTCTTCAATACGAAACCATTTTATTCAAGAAAAGAGAGGGTTCGCTTCAGTGCGCTAATCTTCAAAAGAAGAGAAATCTTCTTGTGTTTGACCAATCTCATTAACAAGTCTTCATATTTTCCCATGCTTGTTCGTTAGTATAAGTGACCAACGTACAAAGCTGTATTATAATTCACTAAGATCAAAATGGCAATCGCATATGCAATTATTTTAATGGGGATAATAGTGAATTACATGTGAAAAAAATGGTTTATCTTGGTCTTTGAAATGTGTATAAAATGGTCAAATGTGAAAGGGTAGGGTTTAATCTGTAAGGTGTTAAATCAGTCTGATAAGGTGTTAAATCAGTGCCCTGCTAAGGAGATTAATATAATCTAAAAATGCCCTTGTATCTTGCTTAATGTTAGATAGTGCTGCATATTCATAACGGCGAATGTAAACCTACTGCATGGCGGTTTTTGTGGATCTGTTGTGTCAGCGTCTTAGGCTAATTGACCCATGTCCTTGGCCAATAGAGCCCAATAAACCTCTTAGGACTATTCCAAGGAACATTTGACTTGTTGACTCTCATACATGCTTTAGTTAACTTTGTCATTTGAGCCAATCCAATAATCTCAGACCATCCGTCCAAAGGTTTACGCAATGTTGACTTAACCAATGTGTCTAGTGAATCTACTGTGGAATATCTTCGTGCATATCTGAATTCAAGGGCAAGTCAAAACTCAAGGCGAACATAATTCTATATCTAACGTTGATATATGCATGTTTTGTCTATCTTTGTTGATATTCTTTAACAGATACGATGGCAGAAGAGAATATTCCTGCACCTGAACCTACAAGATGATATGAGCAGATTGTACCTCGCTCTCAGTGGTTAATAATCGGGAAAAGCAACCTTCTTTCAATGCTCAAAAGATTCAAAAAAACCCATCTTTCCAGATATCAGTGGACAACTTGAGATAATACCAACTTCTTCAGTAGCATTCACTGCCTCAGCAACTTTTCCTACCTGCTATCTACATGCAACAATTCTGGAATACAATGAAATATGACGAGAAGACTGGGGTTTATAGTTGTCAAGTTAATGAACAATGGTTCGATCTAAGTGCTGATCTCTCAAAAGGCAATAGCAATTAATACTCCCTGTCATCCCAGCTCAACCGTTTGAGTTACCTCCGTCTGTGCTTGACAGGAAAGACTTCTGGCAGTGACAAACCCAAACACCCAGTTCCTTCTGCAAATGATGATGGGGAAAATCGACACTCAATCTAATTATGATCAATGCAGACTGTTATGGGAAAAATTTACTCAAGGAATCCAGACATTTTTCTTACACAAAGCGAGTCACAAAGCTAGTCTGAAGGACCCAAAGAAGAAAGTAACTCCTCTCCTCATTCCTTATGGATGGTTTTACAAGGTGATAATCTACTACTTGGCTAGCAAAGAACCAAACATCCATCGACGTCCTGATTCTCTATATCATCATACTGGAGAATGAATATATATTAGGAAATTCTCAAGTTTGTCCCCCAAAAGGTGAGACTGTAGAAGAGTTTGAATGGAATTCCCATCCCTGATTACTGAAGCCATTTCAACAATCATCGTAAATATCCAAGTAACTGGAAATGGTTGCTGAGAATACAAAGAAAAACCCCTCAACGAAAGTGTAAGCGGCAACCTGCAACAAAGCATGCTCCCACCCAAAACGCCCACAACACTACACCAGTCAAACAATCCAAGCCACTCCTGCTCTGACAAAGAAACCATCCAAGACATAAGCTTCCACAGAAAAATTAGAAACGGAAAGCCTACTTTCCAACTGTCTGATGGAAGATTATTAAGCCAACTAGAATCTATTCCTCAAGAAGAAGGTGATGATCCTGATTTCTCTGATCCTAGCTAAGAAGATGAGATTGAAGCGCATCAAGAAAAGGGAGAAGGAGAAGGTGTTGATGCTGACTGGAACGAGCCTATCAAGCTTAGCTTGGATCCAGCCATTTCTGCCCACATGAACAGGGTCATGCACCTGTTTGAGGAGTAACGAACAGGGATCCATAAGAAACAAACACCCAAACTGCCAGAATAGTGGGGCAAGGGAAAGCCATAGTAACCGAAGAAATTAAGTAGCATAATTTCCCAATCGATCTGTCAAAGAAGAAAAGAACTACGGATCATTTATCCATGTTAGGCGTCGATCAAACCCTCTGATTCAACAACTGGACCCTCTTCCTAAACCTGAAGATAGACACATCAGAGAAAGTGATCCATGATCTTCATCACATCTGATTCAGAACGAACAGAAAGTGAAAAAAGGAAACCATACTCCTAAGGTGACAAAGATCAAGGTGAAGTAACCTCGTCTACAAGTTAACTCTGGAGCAAGCATTCCTAATATCAGTCCCTTGAAAAAGCACATAGAAGCTCTGGCTGGACCAGACCCTGAGCCAAGCAAGAAGACCAGACTGATCAAACTCTAGAAAATACAATGTGTCTCTTGCTGGACCGAAACCCCGAGCACAATGGTAAGATGAATTCCTCCGACCAGCCTACCCAAAGGTTTCAGAAAAACCTGAACTCAAACAACGAACTTTCATCGAAGAAAATCCCATAAAGACAATTCTGGTTCTATTTCTTCCATGAAAAATCTCGATGACTACTAATAACATTTGGGGGATCAATTTCTATATGAAACAAACCAACCGTAGATATCAGGAGAAATCTACAGTTAAAAAGGAGTCTTATTCCACCATAATACCGTGATCCAAGCAACAACTGTAACGTTAGACTCCACAAGTAATTGCTCCCTTCACAAAGTCCCATCTACTAAGCCTTCGTCACTAGGTCACTCCCCACCAATCAACATGGAAAGCCTACAACAATCACCACATCTCTCCCTGAAATTACTTCATTTATCACCCTTCCAAGCTAAGAGTGGCAAGATGTGAGCAAGAGATGTCCCTGAAGTAAAGAGACTGAATACTCTGCTGATGTTTTGGCTTCAATTAAATCCTAAAGAGTCCTACTGTTGTGTTGATTAAAATCTAGGAACAAAAATCTTATGATCTCTCCTTAAATTCTTGAAACGACCACACTTCAATATTCATCAACAAACCGTAGGAACTTAGGATTATAATTGAAGCCAAAACATCACATAGTGATCAGTCTTCATTACTTCAACATCTCTTGCTCCAATCACTTGCCACTACTTAGCTGACTAAGGGTGATAAATGAAAGTAAGTTCCAGGGGAAGAGAGATGTGGTGATTGTTGTAGCTTCCATGTTGATTGGTGGAGGAGTGACCAGTGACGAAGGCTTAGTAGATGAGACATTTGTGAAGGGAGCAATCACTGGAGGAGTTGACGTTACTGTCTGATGACTTGGATCAGGTATGGTAGAATCAGACTCCTTTATAACTTTAGATTTCTCCTGATCATCTACGTTGGTTTGTCAAAAGAAATTGATCCCAAAGATATAAGTGTCTTCGAGATTTTTCTTGGAAGACATAGAACCAGAATGACTTTCTGATTTCTTCCCCCCGATGACACGTTCGTTGTTATGAGCTTCAGGTTACCATGGAACCTTTGGTAGGCTTGTCGCGAGGAATTCATCACCAGTGCTCGGGTTTGGTCCAGCAAGGGAGAACACTGTAAATTTCTAGAGTTTAGATCCAGTCTGGTTCCTTCTTGCATAGGGCTCAGGGTCTGGTCCAGCCAGAGCTACATGTGCTTTTTCAGGACTGATATAAATGCTTGCTCAATGTTACGTAAGACGAGTCTACTTCACCTAGATCTTTGTCACCTTTAGGAGCAATGGTTTCTTTTTCACTTTCTGTTCGTTCTGAATCAGATGTTGATGAAGATTCATGGATCACTTTCTCTGATGTATCACCTTTAGGTTGAGAAGAGGGTCCAGTTGTCGAATCAAGAGAGTTGATCACGCCTAACAAGGATAAACAGATCCTAGTTCTTTTCTCTTTTGACAGATCGATCAGGAATTAGCTACTTTATTCTTCGTAACAATGGCCTTTCCCTTGCCCACTACTTCAGGAAGTTTGGGAGTTGTATCATATACTGGATTCCCTTGATCGTACCCTCCAACAGGTGCCTGACCTTTGTGCAGAAAGGCTGGATCCAAGCTAAGCTTGATAGCTCATTCCATGTCAGCATCATCACCTTCTCCTTCTCCCTTTTCTTGATGCGCTTCCAAACTCATCTTCTTAGCTAGATCGAGATCAGGATCATCACCTTCTTCTTGAGGAATAGATTCTTGTTGAGCTTCATCATCTTCATCAGACAAGTTGGAACGTAGGCTTTCTTTTCTAATTTCTGTGGAAGCTTATGCTAGCAGGTTTTTCTTGTCAGCTCAGGAAGTTGGCTTGGATTGTTTTGACTGGAGTAGTGGGTGTGGGGCTTTTTGGGGTGGAGCATGCTTTGGGATGCAGGTTTGCACGCTTAACTTTCATGAGGTGTTTTCTTGTATTCTCAGCAACCATTTCCAGATACTTGGGATAATACGAGGATTGTTGAATGGCTTCAAAAAAAAAAAAAAAAAATAAAAAAAAAAAAAAAAAAAAAAAAAAAAAATAATCAGGGGATCGGGAATTGCCATTCCAAACACTTCAACAGTCTCACCTTTTGGGACAAACTTGAGATTTCCTAATATAAAATCATCTCCAGTATGATGAACAGCAGAATCAGGACGTCGATGGATGTTGTTACCTTGCTGCCAGTAGTAGATATTAGCCTTGAAAACCGTCCATAAATGCATGAGGGAGAGGATTACTTCTTCTTTGTGGTCCTTCAGTCTAGCTTTAATGACTTGCTTTGTGTGAGTAAAAATGAGTTTGGATCCCTTGAGTAAATTCTTCCCATAGACAGCTCTGCATGATCAACATTAGAATTGAGTGACGATTCCCCACATCATTTTGCAGAACAGTTGTGGGGGGGGGGGGGGGTGATTGGGTTTGTCACTGCCAGAAGGTCTTCCTGTCAAGCACAGACGGAGTTAACACAAACGGTTTGACTTGGGTTGACAGGAGTAATTGCTAATGCCTTTCTGAGAAGATCAGCACTTAGATCGAACCATTGTTCATCAACTTGAAAGCTATAAACCCCAGTCTTTGCATCATGAGTCAGAGTATTCCAGAACAGCTGAATGTAGATAGAAGGGAATTTGCTGATGTAGTGAATGCCCTAACAAAGTTTGTGTTCTGACGAATATCAACTGAAATGCGGAAGATAGGATTCTTTTGCAACTTCTGTAGATCCAAGAGAAGGTTTCCCTTTCCAATCTGTAACTGTTCTGAGCAATGAAGGATCTGTTCATCTCATCTTGTAGGTTCAGGTGCAGGAATATTCTCTTCTGCCATCGTATCTGTTAAAGAATATCAACAAAGATAGACAAACATAGCATATAATCAACGTTAGATAAAGATGTTCGCCTTGAGTTTGACATGCCCTTGATATTCAGATTAGCACGAAGATATTCCACATTAGAGTCACTGGACATTGGGTTAAGTCAACATTGGTCAACCTTGGTCGATGGTCTAGAGATTATCTGATAGGCTCAATGATAAGTTAACTAAGCATGTATGAGAGTCAACAAGACAACTGGTCCTTTGGAATAGGCCTAAGAGGTTTATTGGGCTTATTGGGCCAAGACATGGACAATTAGCCTAAGACGCTGCCCAACAGATCACCAAACCGCCATGCAGTAGGTTAACATTCCGCCATCAAGAATATGCAACCGCTATCTAACATTAAGCAAGATCCAAGGCATTTTAGATTATCTTAATCTCCTAGCAGACAGATTTAACACCCTACAGACAGATTTAACACCTTACAGATTTAACACCCTACACTTTCACATTTGACCATTTTATACACATTCAAAGACCAAGATAAACCATTTTAATCACATTTAATTCACTATTCTCCCCTTCAAAAATTGCATATGCGATTGCCATTTTTGATCTAGTGAATTATAATACCAGCTAATGTACGTTGGTCCACTTAACTAACGAACAAGCATGGGAAAATATGAAGCTTGTTAATGAGAATGGTCAAAAACAAGAAGATTTCTCTTCTTTTGAAGATAAAGCGCACTGAAGCGTACACTCTCCTTTTCTTTGAAAAACTGGTTTCGTACAAAAGAATACGAAAGCCATCAACTTGAGCTAACAAACATTGAGTGTTTCGAAAGTAGCTCAAGACCGAAAAGATTTCTCTTTTCGTTATTAAGGATAAATGCACTAACACGTACATTTTCCTTTTATCTGAAGATGGGGTTGCAATCTAACATTTGATTACAAGCCATTACCATGAGCTCAAAACTTGGAATGTTTTGTTATATTAGCTCATGACCGAAAAGATTTCTCTTTTCGTTGTCAAGGATAAATGCACTGACACGTACACTTTCCTTTTCTCTGAAGGCGTACACCTTTCTTTACTTTAAGGAACAGCAGGGCTAGAAGAGATTGCCAACATACGCCATTTGACATTAAAGGAACGAGGTTGAACCGTATTGTCAAACGTCATCAAGATAAGAACGAGGCCTGAACTGATGTTGAATATACATATGAGACAATGAGGACCCAAGGCTTGAAACTGGCAGTATCAAGCGTCATCTGATAATGTTCATCAGATTGAATCTTGAACTCCTGTACGTAAGAGATATCCTTCTTTGGTAACCAAAACTCCGAGTCTTCCTTTAAAGGATGACAAGGATGTACTGCACTTGAGTTCAGAAGTACTGCACTAACATAAAGAGTTTGATTGCATTCATATGGTTAGTGTGATAACATCATTTGAACCATTAGGAGGATCACTGTCAACTTGGAGTGTGCTATCAATGAACACCTTTGCCAGTAGGTATCCACCTAAGACTAACAGTCACTTGAAATTCAACCCATTGTTTCCACCCAAGAATAAGATCTAGGAGTGTGTGGTTTCTCATGCACAGCGGAAGACTTATTGAGAGAAACCTTTGTCCATATACCATTCTGCCTACCAGGTTTAAGAGTGTGGATTCTTTGGTTCAATGGATTTTTTGTTTCTGATCATGGGGGACTGAAGCTTTAGCCACGAGGAATCACCTTATTCAGGATCTTTGTTATACAATCATCATTATGTGGTATTAAAGATATAATTATGACAAAATCAAACCAAATAATTTTTTGGAGTCCAAGAAGGAACTAGATTTCCTAATGATCTACTAGAGGCCCACATTTGAGACATCCACACTACACTTAGATACAGGAGAACTCCTAGTACTATGTTTCTAAGTTTGGTGTACAAGCATTCAGAGTGCAGTGTGCTCAAGTAGAGGCCATATCCATATGATTAGGATCCTGGATTTGTCATGTGTCATTTCCTAGCATCCTCTTAGAAGTACAGCATGAACCATATCATTATAGCAACTCATACGATTTCTTTAATGACTATTCTAGAGTAGTTATGTTGTGCATTCACCATGAAGAGGTTTTGCAGCAGAATTTCTCTATACTTTAGGCAAATAATGAGGAGTTACTGTTAATTGACAAATCCTTGTTTCTCACAACGTGGAGGCAAACCGTGGTCTTGAAATATCTAGGTCGTATCAGACTATTCGGTTGTCTAACAACTAAATGGTTCTAGAAGTGATTAGATAAAGGCTGTTTCCCAAGATGATGCTTTGGTACAACTTAGAATCTACTATAGTTCCTTTTAACTTTCGAAGTCATTATTTAATGCCGCATTTGCAAACAACCTTTTCCTGAATACTGAAGCTTTTAAACCAGCATTTACGACAGACTTTTTGATAAATTTGAGAAATTAAGATATCACTGAGTGGTCCTTATTCTGAATGTGTGTCTTTTAATGAATCAAAAAGTTCATTGTAAGTCTGTTTCAAATGCTCATAATCTATATGTTATTTGCTCATTTTGCTGCAAGTATTTAGCCACACTGAGTTCTAATTCGCGTTAAACGTTTCAATCACAATGATATCATTTTAATTGGCTTCATTACTTGTTTTCCTTCACACTGTTTAAATTTGTTCTCAGTTGCAAATTATATGTGTATCCGGCGAGCTGAGCTTTCAAAATCATTAATCACAAAAAATTCACGAAATTTCAGGAAAATTCCTGATTCATACATGTTTGTTACTTGAAACTTTATCGCCTTTTGTGTTAAATTTGTTTCAAGTGACAATACAATGTTTTTTCCAGTTGTATAAATCGTTTTGAAAGTGCCCATTGTAAATTTCCTTTATCAACATATCTTTTCGTTTAGAGAAGGCTCAGTTCTATAAGCAGAAAAGCAATCCGGTCAATTCTCTCCTCCCTATGACACATATTTGTTGAAGTATGGAGTGTATATTGCAATCAATAGTTTCCAACAGATGTGTGTCATAACTGGGTTTCAAGATTGTGCTCAGTATGTAGTTGTTCATTACAATGATATTAGTAGAGCAGTCAATTGTACCTCAGCAAATGCTCATCGTCATGTACTGGGCCGATAACGCATCCACAGCTTGAGTGAGTATATACTCCCACTTCTTAGTCTGTGATAACCAACCCAGCATCACATGTCTTTCACGCATATTGACATTTTCTTTTGCCATTGCATCTGAGTTCAATCTCAGATTTCAGAATGCATTGTTGTTTTCAGGCGTCTATCAAACTGCCATGTTGTGATACAATCAAGCTGTCATCCATTGCTTTGAAACTGGATTGATCTAAATATCTTGAGACTGCATCTTGACACTTGACTTAATTTGATGCTCATGAAGTATTTCATCATGCAACTGACATCCAATCCTCCTTTAGTTCATTTTCTTTCATGTGTAATACACATATTATTTACAAACTCTATGAATGACCGTGCTTCAAGTGAATCCCAGGTGTCTCGACGTAACTCACGTTGTACGCACTATGATCACCCGCGCGTGAATAATCGAAGTCTTGTGCCAACCTTGATTCAAGAGATCCGTTTGCATTTACCCCTTTTGAGCAAGAATCCTAAACTGTGTTCTGAGTCTTAGAGTGACAAGTCTTTGCATTAACCCCTTGAAGATACTTCTCTTTCAAGTTGTAGCCTAACTGATCCAGATTATGAAACAACTTCAATTGAGAAAGGTCTTATGCTCGTCACCAAATAATGAGCGAAATGCTGGTTTAAATGCATCAACAGCATAAGGCGAATTAAGGAGATAGAGATCATAAAGATGTGTCTCAGAGTTTTTACACCATCATGCAGTTGGAGTGCCTGTGTGTTTGCAGCCGTGCGTACAGTTGAAGCCTCTCTCTTTTGAATATGAATTAGAAGATTCCATTGAAATTCGATGTGTGAAATTAAAGGATCTAAATGTAGATAATTGTGATTGATGTTGTGGTTTTAATTAACGTTCACGGGATTTTACAAGTCTATGATTAAAACCGATAAAAGATTAACGGGATTTTACAAAATCAATAGAAAACCGTGAATGAATAATCGTTTGATGTTAAGGTAGGTTTGTTGTTTGATTAATGCAGTTTAAGTCCTGTTTAGGTTGACGGTTTTGTTTATATTGGCCCTAAAATAATATGAATATGATGCAAAACACAAATATATTCCCTATTAACCACAATTTAAATTTTGTGTAAAAATTAGCTAAAAAAGCTATTGAAAAATTAATTTTTTCTTAATTTTTACCCCCGCCAAAAAATCAGTTCTTGAATTTTTTAACAAAATTTTTACCCTATTACCAAAATTTAAATTTGGTGTAAAAATGAGCTAAAAAGGCTATAGGAAAAATTAAAATTTTTTTTTTAAATCAAACCGCTGCTAGTGTAAGCAAACCGCCGTGTAATAGAATAATCAAACCGCTGCTTCTTTTGACAACTCGCTGCCCTAATAAAATACTCAAATCGCTGTTTGGCACTCGCCGCTTATAGCAACTCTGCCGTTTTAGCACTCAGCCGTTTTAGCAACTCGCCGTCTATATTTTAATATACAAACCGCCCGTTTCCTTTGCTCACTAAAATATCAATTCGCCTTGACCTGTCAAACGCCACAATACAAGGCAAAACCGCCGGCTTAAAAAACAAACCGCCGCCAAATTATTGATTATAATAGCACTCGCCTATGACTTTTTCTAAAAAACGTGGATCTGTCCCCCTTTCCTTAAAACCGCTCACTTGAAGATAGTATTATCTTCAAACCTCCATGTTAGAACATAAGGACGAATTCAACAAAAATCAAACCATATGATCTTTTTAACCACAAACAAAGACTTATAAAATGCAATACTAAGATGGTGTATGAAGATTATCCTTCCTATAACATGTATTTCTTCGTGGATCATAAAAACGAAGCAACCCTCCACGAAGAACACCAAACTTAATAACCTTATATTTCAAACTTGGAGCTTGTATAACACACGAAATTGTTACAATCTAACCTTTTTGATGTGTAGAACAAGAGGAGATCAAGATTAACAAACAAATAAGCCCAAAATCAAATATGAACGTGCCTTTTGAGCCAAAAATAAGCCACGAATTTGAGCTTAATGAACCACACGAATCAATCACGAATCCACTTAGGCTCTGATACCAATTGTAGGTTCCCTAATTCACACAAACATGTATAGATCTAAAGAGATCTAGAGAGAGAAAGTTAGAGAGAGAGAATAGTTGAGAGAGAAAAGGAAAACACACTTAAGAGTGTGTGTAAAATGACTAGATGCTTACCTCTTCCAAAGTTGGAAGAGGTATTTATAGTTCTTACAAAACACCGGGTATTAGTACCCGGTCCGATACCGAAAGTCATACGTTTAACTAATAAACTACGAGCTATAATGAACAGTAAAATACCCGGGGTGACCGAGTCTTTTTCTAATATCTAACAGAAAAGATAAAGTCGATATGAATTTAAGTTTGATCACCATTGCCAAGGGTGAACAAGATGATTATGAGTCTTGCTACTTTCGATTATGTTTAAGTTGAAATAACACAAGTTAAAGAAAAATGATTTTATGTCTAAAACCTACACTTCAAATTGATCTATATACTAAAAGCCATGGTACAGTAATACAGTGTCGGGCTGCCACTCCGCTTTCAGCCTTGGGCTTCCACTTTGGGCCCAACTAAAACAAGTTATACGTGGCAATCATATACCAAGTCCACCGTATCTTCCAGATGTATCCAAACACAAATCGGTGTCCTCACATCAAACCAACAATCACCGTAATCTAAAAACACACACCTAATCATTTTAGAAACATGTTGTTTTTCCAGTCAACCGGGGTCTTTTTTTTGTAAATTCACTCAAATCATTTTAAATGTGAATTTCATACATGATGATGGGGAAGAAGATTATTATATTCAATTGATCAAGGTGATGTATCATGTTCTATTTTTTTATTCAATTAATCAAATGAAAAGTCTCCAAGGATTAGCTTATTGATGTTGTTTTACATATGAAACCATCGCCAAATAGTTTGGTAGTTTAAAATCAAAGTTATGAGTTCTAACCTTTTTTGTATTACTTATATTAGGTTACGACAATCTCCAAACATCCATGTTATGGATTATCATAAAAGCTAATTCCAATAAAAGTTAATGCGAAACCTTTGTACGATATCCATGTTTGAAAAAAGATCAAACTTAAGTAATACGTTACCAACTGTTTAGAATAAGATGACAAATTGATGTTATCCTACATATTGATATATGATCCTGTAGGTTGTGATAAGTTAGTTTTATCAGCTACTTAGGCGTGTTTTGAGTTAGGGTTCGCGACGTCATATCGCTCGAGTAAAGAAGCAATGAGACATGCTTGCAAAAGAATTTGTGAGATTCAGGTTATTATAACAGTTACTGGTTTAAAGCTTCATTTCTTGCACAACCCCTTCAACTCCTAAACCATCACCTGTATGTTCCTTTTTATCTTTATTGTACTTATAGTGTTTGTTGCACGATTATTAAATTTATGCAAGTGATTTGGGGTTTTGTGTTTGGTTTATAATGGCAGATGAAGAAAGTGAATAGGGGGCCACGGAAGCAGGTGGATTTGTCGACTGTGAGCCGTCTAGCCGTGTTGCGGATAAGCCGCCACAAGCTTATAAGGAGGTATAATTTGTTATAGTTGTTTCAAGAATTGTTTCTTCACAGCGTGTTTATTTTCATTTTTCTTAGTTCCGTCTTTCGGTCCATACACAGCAGAAATCACCTTTGTATCACCTAGCACAATAAAATTAAACTTATATAACTAAAAACACAATATTTGGGATTGGGAATACTTGATAAAACACTCATACTACTTTTATAAAAGTCAGTAAACTAATCCAATAACATCAGGGAATTGGGCATAAAAACAAAAATGAGTAAGCATGTATGGAAGACGTAAGGAGTGTTTGGCATATTATGTGAAACATGATTTTATGAACTGAAACAATTAGATTCAGATAACCAACTGTAACAACACGAGTTTGAGAAGACAGTGCTCCTACTAACTACGGTTGTGATAACCAGATAATCAGTCCTTATATTTGTTTTGCAAATTTGGATTATTTCAAGTTATACAAATAAAATAACCCCTGAAATAATCAAAAGAGTCAGAATGAAATTTGTTGCAGCCACTCCTACTTGCAGGGTGTGTTACTGTTTAGAATTGCTTATTAAACTGATTATCTCATGTTTTTGCTTAGTTGCAGAATTCATTGTTTGCTTATGTAGCAGAATTAAAAGCGTCATTAATCTTACAAGTCGTCATATATCTCATGCTGACGTCATAGGTTAGTTATCATACTATGGGTTTATTGTGTGTTGTTTCCCTATGTGTATACGGTCAACTTTATGTGTCGTATTCTGTTTGGCAGGTACTGAAAACGATTCACTTGATCGCAGTTCTGCTACACGTATTGATAATCCGTTGGCTGAGTCGCAACACTATGGTAATATAATCAACAACATTATTGTTAGGTGATAAGTTTGGGTGTCTGTTTCATTTTAATAATTCCTTTGTTATCAAGCAAAAGCCAACTCTAGAAACACAGTCCTAACAGGTAGAATGACATTATCTATTAATCTTTTCTACACTTTAGAACCAGTTACATTATGACAACCGTCTTCCAATATAACAGAATCTTTGTATGCATTTTGTTATTGTGTTAAATTTTACTGTATCAATAATCCAATTCTATTTTGCAAATTAAACTTGGATTCAGTATAGTGAAGTATAGGATCTAAATCATTAACATGAATGTTCAACTATGCTTTTCACTTCTTTATAAGTTCTCGATGATAACCATCTACGTTGTTTACGCTTTATGAACAGTTACAATACCATAAGGCTCTTAGCGTAATTGTCATTCAAATAACTACCTCCTATACTGACAGACTATATTGGTTGCATCCAAGGGATCAACAGGGCTTTGACATCAGGGGATGCAACTACAAATTGTATTCACCAGCGAATAATTGATATTCAAAATCTAAGGTAAATGTGTTGTTGAAAATGTTAATGTTAATCGCTATTTTAAATCATGTCTGATAAAACCAATAACATTGTTTGTAGTGGGATCATTGGCCTCACATTATGGAATGAAATGGCAACGGAGTTTAACATGGCCGAATATGAATTAATGCAAAAGCCAATCGTCATTGTGGTGAGTTCTTGCTGAGGATTACATACAACGTTACGTTTTACCAATTACAAACTCATATACAATATACATTCACAAACACAAACCGGCACTCATTTTTTATGAATACATGCTACACTATCAGGTTCATCGTCAACTCACTACTACCTAACGAACATAGCTGACATACAGATTCAATAACTGAATGTACGACAATTTCTAATATGTACGCTGATGAAACCAATAATTAATATATGTTTTAACGGAATTCACAATTTACACAGGCATCCGCCTATAACTGATGCAGTTTCCCAAACCCTAAACATTCAAACCAACGACATGAGGAACCAGAACAGGAGAGAAGAACAAGAACCCGCTTCCCTCTCTCAGCCTTACTCGAAGTGGGCCCCAGGAGCTACCAGGTGCACCACGTAACCTATGCTAACAATAGGCTACAAGTTTACCATGTTTTGTTACCACACATAAGAAGAAACAACATCCTATTTTTATAACAGTACACCATTTATAATTACCACTCATCATTACGATCCGTACAGCAAAAAGAATCGCGTAATGCCATAATGCTGCCTCCAAGACGCTCAAGTTCGGTCATCATCCTACACCGAAGTTACTATTAATCGTCCACCTTTTGCAAAAACAATTTAACTACACGTCTTGAGAATAAATTAGCCCCCGCTGCAACGATATTATATCTCACTATTGATTATCATTAGGTACGTGTGCATCATCTAACTACGATATTATATCTCATAATTGATTATTATCTTCGTTTATGTTATTTGGTAGTAAGCTTTATCCTTAATCATATGCATGCAAAAGTGCAGGTGATAATCATCCACTTCCTTTGCAATTTGAAACAGAGAAGTGGTACTTATTTACATCAAGATACAAGAAGCATGCCATGTACAAAAAATCTGGAACTACAACATGCCACGAGAAAGTTATTGATGATAATTGTGGTTTTAAAGTTTCTTCGAAAAAGTCATTTATTTATTGTCAAAGAAAATCACCAAATGGGATAATAACAGATTGGATTATGCATGAATATGTAGGTGTGCTGTGTCCAGAAATGAGTATTGCTACAATCATTTTCTGTTATGTTTAAATCCTCGAACCGATATAGGTACATAGCTAATAACTTCGTATGCGTTAGTCATGTTCTTTATATATGGTTACCCGGATTATGTACGGTTATATGTAATTCTTTTGGCATAGCATCCCTTTTGCATGTACAATAGTTGGCGTACTATTGTCGAGTAAAGTAAGCTTAATGAAAGCAAACTTTTCATTACTCTTTGTATTGTGCAAGTTGTTTGGATTATTGGTTACCTCCATCGTTCGAGACCCAAGTGTTTTGCAACTCTATTAGCATCGACACAGTATGAAAACACTATTGGCATATGCCATACCTTCTTGCTATCTATGTTTTACCAATACGTTATCTACGTTTTACCTATACGTTGCAGTAACATGTTAGCTCCCGCCGCAACGCGGGGGTCATTTTTCAACTCGTTTAACCTAAAGATGTGATTTATGCATTTTAAAATATTAGGTTTTTATGGTGGTATGACGTTCATAATCCATTATACTAACATGCATTTTGTGTCACATTCAATAACACTGTTTAATGAATATCAGTATAAATGTTTAGTTTTAACTTTAAGAGCGTTACCAGATATCTTGCATAGTTGCATATCTATTATAGTAATGAAAAGAACGTTATACCATTAAACAATTAATTAAACGGGATACTAGATGACAAAGAGAAACCAAAGTTTATTATTCGGGTTCGATCTTTAACGTGCATGGGTCAACCCTTTGTAGAAATTGTAACGTGGGTGTTTTCCCGTTTAGTAATAAAAACACCAATCAACATTATCTTTCTTTTGGAAGCATGCAAAACAAATGTTGATACGACCCGGTTTGGGTTGTATCGGGATAGGGCACCACTTCAAGCGTGTGCGAGCTCCTTAAGAAT
>BQNB010092400.1:6398-24945 GCA_026074375.1 Tanacetum coccineum | reverse complement strand
TTAGCTATGTCTTTATTTAATTTTAAAGGTTTAACCTTAACCAACTCTTCTAAATTCCAAGTTTGATTTCTAGTTATTTCATCCCATCTTAATCTTTTAGGGGTGCATATCGAAGAATTTTCTAAATTAGCTTCAAAAATAACAGTTTCGTCTTTTGTTCTATCTATTTTAGAACGTGGATCTACCGTAGTAGTCATAGTCTTATAATATACTCTATATATAACAACTAAGGGGTCTGAACCTTCCTTTATCTCTATATTTTTAGTTTTTATATCTAGTGTTAATACGTCTAGAATATTTGGATCATTTAATGCTATGGTAAAATCTGGATAACAGTTAAAATATATGGGACCATTGCATATATTAGACTCTGCTAATGCTAATAATGATTGATCAAACTTAAGTAATCTAGCATCTCTTAGTATCATACAAATAGGGGCATTAATTCCTAATCTAGTTAAAGGCTTTATTGCTATTTGAACTAGTCCAATATGTAAAAATTTATTTGACTTTCTATGTTCTTTAATAGCTTTTGCAGAAAATAGTTTTATACTTTGATGATCTTGTAGTAATGGTAAAGTTTTTTCAGTAGTATTAATTGAATAATTTTGAAAAAATTCGAAAGATCCAATTGTATATAAAGTTTTAATATCTTGTTTAGGAATACTCCAATTTTGTAAACTATTTTCTATATTTGAAATCATAATTTCAACTGAATTAGTATGATCTTGTTCTTCTTCAATATCAGAAGAGGAACCATTCTTTCGGTTAAGTAATAATTTTGATAATCTTTTCATAATGGATTATTTAGATAATAATATGTAAAATCAACTGAATAAAGGTTTATGATTACCTGAATAAATATTTTCACGGGAACATCCCCATATCATCCGGGTCCGGCCGTCTTACGCTCTTCTGCGGCTAATCCAACGGATATGATCGACAGGACTTACCAACGCAATCATATTTCTCATGTAACATAAAACTTATTCAATGATTTAACATAATATTAACAAAATAATTCATTGTTCTAAGATTACAAATTTATTAACTTTTCCTTAAAATGGCTCTGATACCAATAGGGACAGGATCACAAAAACTTAAATTGAAATTTTTTGTTTGAATAATATATAATAAAAATTTCTAGTTGAATAGTACAATAAATCATGTAAATCATAACTTCTATTATAAAAATTAAATTCGTAATGATAAACAGGAATTGTAAAAAATTCATAAGAGAAAGACTTGATTATAGAAATCTGTTATAGATTTATACCTTTAAAATCTTTAATACAAATGGAATCTGAAGTATTACAATCTTGAGTAGAAATCTGATTTAACGTCTGATCTAAGGATAATGAAGATACAATAATTTGAAAATCTAAAGTCTTGGAACATCTGGATGTGGATAATTTTAATGTGGGTTTTTCTTCATAAAATGGAGGATGTCTTCTTCTTCTAAATGTCTTCTCTTTTATAGTTATCTTGAATCGATATCTCTTCCTTTTGTAACCGGTGAATGCCGGTTGAAAGTCTTTAATCAACAACTGTTGTCTTTAATAAAGTAGCACGCCACACCTGTCTTCAATTATACTGTCTTCTTTAATAAAGTCTTCTTTAATAAAGTAGCACGCCACACCTGTCTTCAATAATTTTGTATAATGCCTTCTGACGTCACTGCTTACGTCTTGAATAGTTATTCTTCTAGAAACTTTTTCTTCATTAAGTCTTTACATATTTAATATATCTTCATCTTCATATGGGTCTTGAGCGTCTTGAAAAAGGTTTTCACTTGGGGTAGGAGACCCTCTAATTTCATTTATAAATTTTTCTAGTAAAGCTTCATTATTAGAATAATCTCTGATTTTCTGGGCAATCTCTTTATTGGTCATTGATAATCCTGATGATGATGAACTCGGAGAGACTGATGTGTTTTTTGGCATAAGACTTTTATGATATTTATCTATTGCTAATTTGTCTGCTTGACTTTCTTTAATAACCTTCCACCATTTGGCACTAAATTGTCTAATTAATAAAGGTGGTGAAGTACCTTCAGCTTCTTTCTTTTTATGAGTAAATGATAATATCCATGGAAGTTTGAAGGTTGCGGAGAACTGTAAAGTGTATTCAAATGAAGGGATACCGTCTTGTTTAAATAAAATTTTATACTGGTTAAATCCTTCTAAAACTGACTGTGGAAAAGTTTCTGGTAGAGTTCCCATATAACTATACCATTTAACAAACCATTTTGGATATTTTAGGGGAAAATCTTCTGAAAAATGAAAAAACCATTCTGGGTGAGGTATATTTAAACACGGTAATTCTTTGATCTTATTTTTTATTTCTTTAATTATTTTTGTATGGTTTTCTGTCCAGGGTTCAGGATTCTTTTTTAGTCTATTGTATAAAGGTTTACATAAACTTCCTAAATTTTTGAAAAAATCATGTATGTAATTTAAACACCCTAGAAATCTTTGTAATTGTTTTTTATCTTTTATCTCATCTGGAAATTTACTAGTAAATTCTAAACTTCTTCTTATTGGCTTAATGGTTCTTGGAAATTAATTCATGCCTAAATCTTTATTTCTGTTTTGACAAAAGACTTTTTTTTGTTGGTGAAACAGCTAAACCATTTTTGAATATGATATCATAGAATATGTTTAAATGTTTGAAGTGTTGGTCTATATTTTTAGAAAATATTAATACGTCATCAATATAAACAATTGCAAAATTACTTATAGGATTTATTATATCATTCATAATATTCTGAAATTCTGATGGGGCATTTTTTAAACCAAAGGGCATTACATTCCATTCATAATGTCCAAAGGGTACATTAAATCCTGTTTTATATTTATCTTTTTCACTTATCTGTATTTGCCAGAAACCTAATTTCATATCAAATTTTGAAAATATTTTTGAATTATATAATTTCTTTAGCAAATCTCCTTTTATTGGTGTTATAGGATATCTTTTCCATTCTAAACCTTTTTTTAATGTTTGTTGTAATTTATTACTAATCTTTGGCCGCTCCTCTTTCTATTTCAGCTTGATTCATAACATAAAAGGCTGAACACGACCAAGGAGACTTTGAGGATCTTATTAGCTTCTTTTCTAATAATTCTTGTATTTCTTTTTTACAATGAGCTTCAAGTTCCTGAGACATATGTATGGACTTTGATTTAGTAGGAATGTCTTTTTCATTGTAATTTTTAATAATAAAGGTAATTCGTATTATTTGTTGTTTCTTTTGCCAGAAAGCATTTTGGTGTAGTAGCAATACATTTTGCGTAAAAGTTTTTTAAATTTGTAACTTTATTTGTTATATAACTTCTTGTAATTGATTTTTATTCGTTTATTTTTATCTTCTATCTCATTAACAAGATATTTAATGTGTTTCTTTTTATTTTCTACAATATTTATATCTCTTATTTTTATAGGATTTATAAATTCAAAAGTTATTTCTTTTCCAAAGATATTTGTAGAAAGTCCTTTATTACTAACACTGAATGGATATAAATTTGTTATAAAAGGTGAACCCAAAATAATTTGAGAACTTAAATTTTATACTAATATGAGATGAGTTTTGAAGCAATAATTTTCTTTACAAATATGAACATTAGTTAATTTGTAATGTATATTTAGCCTAGATCCATTGAATCCAGCTACTCTTTGTGATGACTTTTCATAATATTTTGTGGGAAAAAGTCCTTCTTGAATACAATTTAAGTCTGCTCCGGAGTCTAATAAGGCTATTAATGATAATTTAAATTCTCCATTTATGGTTATATTTACTTTTGTATGCCATTTTTGAGAACTCATACTTTGAATATTGTTAATTAACTCTTGATTTATAGTTGAAGTGCTTTCTCTGTTTGGTTCTTCATTTAATGTTTTTTCTTCTAATATCTTTATTTTTTGTTTCATTATTGTTACTTCAGTTTTCACATTATTTAACTCTTCTTGTACTTCATTGATTGTTAACGATTCTTTTTTATTAAATCTTTTACATATTTCATTGAAATTGTAAGTTTGTTTATTCTTTTCAATGGTTTTATTTTTCTTTAATTTTTCTTCTAATTTTTCTATATAGATTTGTCTTAATTTTGGATCTTTAATTTGACCTAATAATTCTATTATTGATTCTATATCATTGTCATCATTTATAGTATTTATTTCTTTGTAATCACAATTACAATTTCCAATGCAATCACAAATTTCTGATTTATTATCATTATCACTACTTGATTCATCTTCTGATTTGTTTAAATCCTCTTCTTCATAGTCTGATATATCACTTTCTTCATTTATCATTATCTTCATTATTTGACTTTTAAGTTTATCAGAAATATGAAGTTCATTAATCCTTTTCTCTTGTATAACAATTTTTTGAGGGTATGGTCCTATGCTCCTACGCACATTATAACATATTATAGTATCTTTATAGTTATTATCTCTATAATTGTTTTTAAAATTTTTATTATTTAAATTTCTTTTATAGTTTCCTTTTCTTTTGTGATATATTTTATTATCTTCATACGTTCTATATCTTTTATTAGGCTTTTTATATCTTCTATATTTGTTTTCTTTTACTAATCTTTTTGAATTGGTATTAGGTAATCTTAATGGTTCAAAACCATATTGTTCACAGAAATTTCCTAATTCTTTTTTACTGTTTATACCCTCTTTCTTAATTTGATATTTTAATTTTAATTCGGAACATATATTTAATCCTTCTTGATTTATATAACTAATAATATCTCCATAGGTTAATTCTCTATATGGAATTTGTCCCTTATAATGATTTGATAGTTTACTTCTTATTCTTTCAGCAAATATTTTAGGTAATCCTGCTATAAATCTTTCTTTCCTATAAGTTTATACAGTCAGGTCTTAGTTGTACTTTTAGCTTATAAAAACATCTCACTTGTCCATCTAAAATCTGATAATCTTTCTGCATGTTAAATTTAATATTCTATAGGAGGAGTTTTTATCTTTAAAAACAGAATGGTCTCCAACAAAGTTTTTAAAATCAACAAAGATTAAATGTCGTTAACCATATCATCTATTGAGTTTGTACTTGAACTCCATTTTCATTTTTTACTATAGTTTTCTTAGCCTTAAATATTATATCCTTTTCAGCCTCTGTTATATAATGATCCCACCAACCTTTTAAACATCCTGAGAACCCTGATATAAGAATTTCTATAATTTGTGTTTCATTATTCTTATGTGTTTTATATGCATTGGATGCCATAGTCATTTCTTGTAATACATTCATTATTTGATGTTCTGTTTGTCCATCTAAATTCCATTCATATATTGATAATCCATCATATAAGGCTCGTTGCCTTTCTTCGTTTTGCATGTCTGGTAATGTTGGTCTATTATAATATTCTCTCGCTACTGGTCTAGGGGTATAAATATTTTTAAACTTCATTTTATTTACTTGTGTATCTAAATTGTCTTCTCTAAATTGATCCTCTATTTCTGAAATATCATCTTCTGAATTAATTTCTGAATTTATTTCTTCATTAATATTTGATATTTGTAGTTTAGATAATTTTTCTTCAATTTCTTGTAATATGAGATGATCTTGTCTTCCTAAGTTTATAGGTTTATTTATATTGTATGGTATAAACATAAGATTATCTTCAATTTCTATTTGATTAGTTTGAGAAGTACTTGCTTGCTTATTTTGTAAAGTATTTGTTTGATCATTTTGAGAAGTGCTTGCTTCTGAGTTACAATTTTCTATTCGATTTAATTGTTGTCCTATAGTATTTAGTTTTTCATTGGTATAATTATTTTGATATATAATTGTAGATAAACATTTCTTTTGTTCTTCGTTATCTTTAGATAAATTTATTCCAATAAATTCTTTATTTATTAAAATATTAGTTTCAGGGGGATGAATACTTATTATTTTTTCTTTAGTATCTAAATCTATGTATGTTTTGTTTATATTTGTAGTTTCTTGTATCTGATTATCATTAGGAAAATCCATTTTATTTTCTATGCAATATACTTGAAACCAAGCAAAAAATGGTATATTTTCTTTATGTTCAAAAACAAACATAGTCCATTCGATTTTATGAATTGTTTTTTCATCTTCAATAAAATTTGAGAGATACCAGTTTAAAATATCTTTATTATATTCATTATATATTTCATCTTTTAAATACTTCATATCTGGTTTAGACATTTTTTTTAATGAATTTGTCTTTTAATATTTTCTAATCTTCGTTGTAAATTGAGATTATGTTTTTGTAATGCTATACATCTTCTTGTATGTTCTTTATAATCTATTACATATTCTCCTGTTAATAACTCATGTCTCATTCTATCTATATTTCCTTTATTTCTTTTTATGGTAGTTACATACCATTCTATTTCCTTTTTAATTTTTTGTGAGTAATAACTCATTTTAATTGTTCATAATTTTCTACTTCTGAAGGAGCATAATTATACGTAGAATCACTGAAGAAAAAACAATAAATGAAGAACCAAACGTGAAAGAAAGCACTTTCAACTTTAAATCAAGAGTTAATTAACAATATTCTAAGTATGTAGTTCGCCAAAAATTGCATAACAAATAGTTATATATCCATATTATGGAGAATTTAAAAATATCATTAATAGCTTTTTTGAATCCGGGCTGACGTTAAATTGTATTCAAGAAGGACTTATTCAACATTTATTATGAAAAGTCATAACAAAGAGTAGCGGGAATTCAAGGTTCTAGGCTAAATATAAATTAATAATTAACTAATGTTGCATTTTTGTAATAGAAAATTATTGCTTCAAAACTCATCTCATATTAGTAAAAAATTTAAGTTCTCAATTATGTGGGATCACCTTTTTATAACAATTTATACTCCATTCAGTGTTGTAATATAGGACTTTCTTCAAATATCTTTGGAAAGATAATAACTTCTTGAGTTTATATATCCTATTAAAAATAAGAGATATAAAATATTGTAGATAAATAAAAAGAAACACATTAAAAATTCATTGGTTAATGAGATAGACGATATACGAATTAAATCAATTACAAGATAGTTATAATAAAAAAAGTTTACAAATTTAGAAGAAAAATTTAAGAAAAATGTATGTGCTACTACACCAAATGCTTTCTGGAAAAGAAAGCAACATATAATAGAATTACCTTATATTAAAAATTACAATGAAAAAGACATTCTTTTTTTTTTTTTCCTTACTAAATCTAAGTCCTGCAAGTCTCAAGAACGTGAAGCTCATTGTAAAAAAAGGAATTACAAGAATTATTAGATAAAAGTAGCTAATAAGATCCTCTTTGTCTCCTTCGGTCGTTGTTCAGCCTTTTATGTATGAATTTCAAGTGAACTAGAAAGAGTGGAGCGCCAAGTTACGTAATAAATTACAAACCATTAAAAAGTTTTAGAATGGATAAGATATCCTATACCCAATAAAAGAGATTTGCTAAAGAAATTATATAATTCAAAAATATTTTCAAAATTTGATATGAAATTAGGTTTCTGGCAAATACAGATAAGTGAAAAAGATAATTTATAAAACAGATTTAATGACCCTTTGGACATTATGAATGGAATGTAATGCCCTTTGGTTTAAAAAATGCCCCATCAGAATTTCAGAATATTATGAATGATATAATAAATCCTATAAGTAATTTTGCAATTGTTTATATTGATGACGTATTAATATTTTCTAAAAATATAGACCAACACTTCAAACATTTAAACATATTCTATGATATCATATTAAAAAATGGTTTAGCTGTTTCACCAACTAAAATAAGTCTTTTCAAAACAGAAATAAGATTTTTAGGCCATGATATAATTCAAAGAACCATTAAGCCAATAAGAAGAAGTTTAGAATTTACTAGTAAATTCACTTGTTGAGATAAAATAGTATAAAAAAACAATTACAAGATTTCTAGGGTGTTTATAATTAAATACATGTTTTTTCAAAAATTTAGGAAGTTTACTGTAAACCTTTATACAATAGTCTTTAAAAATGAATTGAACCCTAGACTAAGAAAACGCTTACAAAAAATAATTAAAGAAATAAAAAATAAGATCAAAGAATTACCGTGTTTAAATATACCTCACCCAGAAGCATATCTGATAGTAGAAACAGATGCTAGTGATATAGGATATGGAGGAATACTTAAGCAAAGATTAAAAGATTGGTAAACACAGTAATCATGAGTTAGTTTTATTCAGGAGCTTGTCTATGATTTCAAAGAATTATCTATATTAAATAAGATATTTTTAAGTATTGTTTTAAACATAAAGTAAATTTGATAGATGATCTTATGATGAAACCTTTTTTTTTTAAGAAAGATTGTCTTTCTGCAAAATCTATAATAGAAATAGATTCGTCTAAAATTTGATTTCTAAACAGGATTTTTGCTAGATGGCAAGTTTATTAAGCAATTATTTGATTTATAAAATTAAAACATATTAAAGGAAGAGGAAAATACATTCATTTACCAGTGTCTATCAAGAGAGTTTTTACAGGGATGAGTTCAGATAAAAAGATTGTTTTACCTAAACCAAGATTACCTACTCCTTTTACACCAAGAATGCCATCACCCCCATCTCCAATAACTCAAATTCAAAACAGATTTATTCCTATTACACCATACCCATCTACCACTCCAATAGCAAGACCGACTTATTCTGTGTTAGCAAAATTACAAGGAATGCCACCCTCTCCAAATCCCTATCATAGATCACCAACCTCAGCCTCTTCATCCACTAACAAGACAGAATTTCATATTAACCCAAACACACAAGTTATAAAAATTCTTGAGTCTTTTGAAGAACAAAAATTAAATCAAGGATTTTCTGTTTTACTAGATTATTTATTTCCTCAAGAAGCAAATTTTTATAAAAATGATTTTCAAACAAGACAGTATTATGAAGCCATTTTGTTAGACAGTGGTTCTGTACAAATTCGTCATAATTATAGTAAAACTGAACCAGAGAAAATTGAATTTAGTAAAGTCAAAATTATCAAAATAATTTCTCCAAAAGAATGGGGAAATAGACTTTTTACAAACAGAACTTTATCATGTTATCCAGACTACCCAGCTTATAATTATCATGATTAATAAGAAGAACGGGATAAAGCGTTTTTATTAAAAGCCTCATTTTCATCTTTGGTCTTTTCATTTGCTTGAGAATTTTTTCACTTTAGATTATCCAAAGGGGTTTGTTAAAATGGTTTTAAATCAATGGGTCAAATCCCTCGGAAAGCCTTTCATACCAAAGTTTTAGAAGGATTAATCAGTATATAAAAACATGTTTTTAAAGAAGGTGTACCTTTCATTTGAGTACACTTCAGTTTTCTGCCATATTAAGGCTACCATGGATATTATAGTATACCATAAAAAGAAAGAAGCTGATAGGAACTTCACACACCATTACTAATCAGACAATTTAGTGTTAATTGGTGGTGGAAACAAGTCAAAAGAAGAAACAGCAAAACAAGGAAGCTAGTCATTAAAACTACTATAAACAGTCTATTCAAGAATCTTCCTAGTTCATCATACCATCTAGAACTAAGTCAGTACTCTTGGTTATCAAAATCAAACAAAGAATTAGCTCAGAAGATTAAAGATTGTGATGACAATGAAGAATTTGCCAGATTAATGAATCTTATTAGGAAGCTCCCCAACTCCGAGTAGATGATTTGTTTTTAAAGATTTATAAGATCAATATTGATTGTATAGATTGATTTTAAATGTATTCTTTGGCAAAAGAAATAAGAATAAGTAGAAAATATTGTTATGATAGATAGGATTTCTAGAAGGATTACTATTCAAGGACGTATAATGCGATGACGATAGAAGACCAGCATTATTGATGGATAGTGGCAAACAAAGAAGATATTATTGATGACAGCTGGGGTTCGACGGTATGAATGAAAGATTGAAGATGATGTAATTCCTGTAGTGATGACGTGGTCTGGCTTTTGCGGTTTTCAAAGAAAAGAATTACTGTTGTAGGACCTTATATTTGAAAAGCACGAAATCACAGTGTATGAGCTGCCTCCATGGGTTGATATTAATTATAATCCCGATCAGTTAGTGGAAGCACATACACATGACTGATGGGAATTTGTCGTGTTTGTGTGAATTGGTTTGTTGCGCAGTGGCCGTGTGCAGTCGGGTGTTAAGTGGGCGTGGGAGTTGCTTTGGGGGTTGACTGATGGGCTAAGGTTGTTGTGAGTTCGTGGGAGTGTGGGAGGAGGAGAGGAGGTTGGGGTGTTTAATATGGGGTGGGGGGATGGAAGGGAGATGTTGGTTGGGTTGGGGGTGTTGTGTTGGGCTGTCTTAGTGAGGTGGGGACGTGCACACTTCGTGTTTATGGGGTGCGTGTAGTGGTGGCATATATTTGTTCGGGATTGGGTGGGGGGGGGGGGGTGAAGGGAACAAGTTGGTATGTGTGTGTTTGTGTGTGGGTGTGAGTTGTGTAAAGTATGTATGGTGTGGGGGGGTGTGTGGTGTGGGTGTAGGTGGTGAGGGGATGTGTGGAGTATCTAAGTGTGTGTTGTGGTGTGTGTGTGTGTGTGTGTGTGTGTTGTGCTGTGTGTGTGTGTATGTGTGTGCTAGTGTGTGAGTGCTGTATGTGTGTGTGTGTCGTGTGTGTATGTATGTGGTATGTGTGTGGTAATGCTGTTGTGTATGTGTGGAATGTGTGTGTGTGTATGTGTGTGTGATTGTGTGTGTTGTGTGGGTGTGTTGTGTGATGTTGGAGTGTGGGGATTTATATGGTTGGATTTTGCTTTTTGTAGTACATTTATACGATATCATGTTATATTTGTTATTTATATATATATATATGTATATATGCTATATATTTATTATATGTATTATATATGATATACTATAGTATATTATATATATATATATGTATAATATCTATACATTTTTACATATATAGAATATAATTAGATTACCATTATATATATACATATTACTCATATATAATATTTACATATATCTATATATATATCTATACATATATATATATATATATATATATATATATATATATATATTATAATTCACCCACAAAATAAATATAAATTTAAAAGTTAGATTTATTATTTATTTATTTATATTATATTAATTATATATTATTATAAAACTGGTTCGGTTCGGTTCGGTTCAGTTCGAATTTACAGTTCGGTTTTTGAACGAAAACCGAAACTGAACCGAAATTTTTTGGTTTTTTAAAAAGTAAAAACCGAACCATTAGTTTCTAGTTTCGATTGGTTATTTCGGTTTTCGGTTTGGTTTTGGTTTTTTGATTTTTTTGCTCACCCCTATCTAGCACCAAGTCTGCACTCTGGGACACTCCGCTCCGCGTTTGATTTCCAGTTTTTGTAGTTTAGTTTTTTGCTTGACAAACTCTCAGCATTGTGAGTTTGAGGGGAGATGTTAGTTAATAAGGCTTACAGGCCCGACCCACTTGTTTAGACCCGTTTAATAGTTAAGGTTTTGTCTTTGTCTTTTCTATTTAATGTTTTGTTAATGTCTTAGTTATAGTTGAATATGATAATACAATTGTCATTTTCACTCTTTGATTTCTACACATCACACGTGCCGCATGTTTTGTTCCTAAGAAAACTATACTTAGATTGATGTTTACCACACGCTCAAAGTTTGACTTTTCATTTTCTAAGATACTTAATTTTGGCTCATCGACAATCCCTGCATTGTTAACCATGATATCTAGTTGTCCATGCTTAGCTATAGTGGTGTTGATGATGTTTTCTATATCTGACTCAATGGTTACATCACAATGAACAAAAGAAGCGAACTCGGAGCCTAAGTCTTGGCTTACCAATTCACCCAAGTCATCCTTGACATCAGCGATGACCACTTTTGCACCATGTTTTACGAATAACCTCACAATACATTCTCGGATTTTTCGATGCCTCGAGCTCCAACGGTGACAATTGTTACCTTATTTTCCAATCTAGAACAAATTTTATTCCGCATGGTAATTTAGCAGATGATTGAAAGACATTATTGTTTCTTAAGCTAAAGTTTGTACTATTAGACTAAAAGTTATCATGACTTCATGATTCAACTAGTTTCTATAAATAGTAACATGACATCTTTATGTAGTTTACCAAAATCATGTATCATTTAATTGATGTTCATCAAGCTCTTATAACATAAAATGTAATGTGTCCAAAGGATGTAATATATGATCTCTATATCTAAAGAGGGATGACTTTGAAGTGGAATTAGAATTGATGGTCTTGGAGGAGCATCCAAGATATCATCAAGAAATGGGTTAGATGGTTAAGTAGAGGGTGTGTCATTTTAAGAAAGAGGTGAAGATTATGGTTTTGAATCAAATGAAGATTATGGTTTTGAATCAAATGAAGATTAAGTAGTACCAAAGGTAGATGAAGTATCTTTGGTTGATGGAGTTTTTGAAGGTGCATTAGGTGGAGATGGAAATGAGGATTTTGCTATAGAAGAAGGTGTGGTAGTGTCATCATCTTCATTTGTTAAATCAACAAACAATCTTTTTGGTGGAATGATGGTTATTTTGGCTCTTTTGGAGGGATTAAAGAAAGAAGCTTGGGTGGAAGCCATGGAAGTAGAAGAATAATGAGGGTGGGTGTGATGAAGATGATGAAGTGAGTGGAGGAGGTGATTATTTAACACTAAGAGAAGTATTAATTTTGGTAAAGCATGGGAAAGGAAGAAGAGATTCCAATAGATGTTTAGCAAAATGCAGAAAGGTAGCTGGGACTAGAGAGAGGATAGTCAACTGCACAGAAAATCAGGAGAAAACCATGAAAATTTCATGACCACTGATGGCGGTCCCTTAAATAGGGGGCGGTCCTAGATATATTTAGCGACCGCATGGTATTTAAGGGGGCCGTTTTCAGGAGGGATGAAATTTTCTTAGTTTTTCCAGATTTTTAAAACTGTGCAGGAAATGGTACCCTAACATTTTCCTTTTGCATCCAATCCGATTACCTCAAGAATCACCTAATACTTCCAAGTTTTCAAAGTCAAGGACTAGCTATTCTATAATCTATTTGGAAAGCAATTATAGGCATGTTACTAAGAAGAATATAAGCATGCATAGTATTATAAATACAATTAAAAAGGGATAGAGTATCAAAGTGCATGCAAACATGTTTAGGATGATAAAATGGAAAACGATCATCCAAGGCAAGCTAAATTCTAAAAATCCTACCAACTACCATAAATTCAAGTACCAAGGCATATATAGTAAAAATAAGTACCAACAAGCATAATTAATTAACTAATATAAATACATTGTTCTTTAGTAATTTTCCAAATTGCTTACTTCTTCTTCTTCCCCCACAACTCTTTGATGCCCTTTCTGATTGACCTTATTCCACCACGTTGCTCATCTCGCAATTGAATTTGACGGTTGAGAATTTTGGTTTGGGAAGTGTAAAAGGGTTCCATGTCTGGGTTAATATTGGGTAGGTTTATAAAGATTTGAGGAATATCATTTGACAAGGAATTTACAAAATGAGTGGGGGAAGGAGTGCTTGCACGCGAGGTCCCTTTGTTATTTCCATTATTATCATCATCGTTGAGATGAGAGTAGGATGGTCGACTGAAGGAGGATAAAGAGGAAGTAGAGTAGCGACCTCTTCTCGTGCCATAATCCTTTCGAGTCTTTCGCTCTTGTTAAACGGTAAGAGGATACATGACACGATCGTACAAGACATAACGATCGTTTGACAACTCAAGACTCTCGGACATGACATACTTAAACAAGCAAGTCAATAACATATTGTATGGTAGAATTAGCCTAGCTTTTTTGTGACAAACTCCATTCGTTTTGCAACGAAGAATGCAAGATTGTATTGCTCGGACCTAGCAATACAATAGAGCATATGACAAAGACATGCAGGGACATGATCCCGGTTACCCCTAAGACAAAAGACACTTTCCAGAATTATTTTGACCTAAGTTTTCATTATTAACACTATTTCACGAGTTAAAATTTGATTTTCCTCAACATCAATGACTTTATCATAACGGATACGAGTGACCAGACCCTCCCATTCCTCTTGAACATAGTTTTTGCTTTCATCAGGATAAGGAGGCTTAGTTTGATAAGGACCACTCATAGGGACACTATATCGCAAGTCATCAAGAGACAACTTGTTGGAAAAAGAACAAGCACCTTCAGAGGGAATACCAAGAATTTGACCAAATTCCTTGATAGTGTAGGAGAAAATTGATCTTGGATGACAAACTCTATTAACATTTGAGAGAGTAATTTACTTGGTATTGACTATAGAACTCGAAAATGAAACGAGGATTTATGTGTTCATTTATTTCGAGAAGACACTCAAACCCAATATGACTAAACATGGATCTAACATAGACTAAATCATCAAAATCCGGAAAAACTATCCGACCCTCATGAATGCAACGACTTTCAAGATTCTTGAACATCTCTTTTAAAGGTAATGTGTATTCATTTGAGATTTTTGGAATATAGCTTTTTGTGTTTTTATGATCTTAAGCAGTTTTACGAGGCATTTTTACCTAAATGAAGGGAATAATACCATATTTTATTATTATGAACTCGCAATGTTAGTAAGAATTTATACCTAGTGTGTGCTTATATGCAACGAATATAGAATAACGGTTAACTCGACTCTAAAACAAAAACCTATGAATTAACCCAAACGCTCTTTAATTCAATTTTGCTCATCCAAACATGTCAAAAATATTCATTGATTGAATATTTCGAATGATGTTCATGAGATCATTGTTCATGAACGCCAAAACATTTTTAGAGACTATTAACAATGCATTAAAACATTTTTATGGTGTTCCTAACGTGAGTAATTTTGAAATAAAATTGGGGGTTTTGTTCATACCAAAATTTTTGACAAACACACTCAATTATGCAAATCCTATGTATACAGGAAGTAAATTAGTTATACATTTTATTATTGTAGTCCTAATTGCACATAATTAAAAGAAAAATGAAAAATCCCAAAATTTGATTTTATGTTCAACATGAACCCTAGACACAAATTGGAAAGAAATAGAAGAAATGGCTTACAACGGATGATCTTTATGATGTTAGGATTGATTATTGGTATTGATTTGATCTTCAATTTGAGTTTTAATGGTTGATTTTAAAATTTGGAGGGTTTTGGGTTCGTGTTCGTCAATGGCTGTAGAGAAGGGGGTGTTTGTTTTAGTGTTTAACCAAATGAGAGGATAGACAAGATAGCTGTCTGGTGGCGGTGCCATATTGATATGGGGCCGCACGACTCAATCAGGGGGCCGCCCTAGATATGGGGGCCGCCTCCAGCGGAGGGTTTTAGACTTGATTTTTGACAAAAAATTTACGGAAGGAGTGACATTTTAATTTAGATTTTGCTAATTAAAAATGCTTAAAATACTTTGAATGAAGTAGTTAAGTTGTTATGACACGGAATGGAACACGGTCTAGAATCGAGACTAAAATAAAAGGAGAGAGCGATTTACACAATATGTTCCATCATTCCTAAACCAAGACGAAGATAGTTAAACGATTCACGTTTAAGGGGTTTAGTGAGGATGTCGGTGATATTATCTTCGGAAGATACTTTTTTGATAGAGTTATGTCCTTTCTGGACATTATCTCAAAGAAAGTGGTGACAAATTTTGATGTGTTTAGTCCATGAGTGTTGCACCGGATTTTTGCTAAGGTCAATCACGCCTTTGTTGTCGCACATGATCGGGACGTCGTTGAGTCGTATGTCGTAGTCGATGAGAGCTTGTTTCATCCATAATGCTTATTTACATGCCTTTCCAGCGCTTACGTATTCAACTTCGGTCGTGGATATAGCAAGAGCAGTTTGTTTCTTCTAGAACCAAGATGTTAGACAACATCCCACGAACATACAAATACCGCTAGTGCTCTTTTAGTCTACAAAATCTCCCGCATGATCAGAGTCGGCATATACTACGGTTTCTATGCTGGTCCCTTAGGATACCATAATCCTAAGTGCGCAGTGCCTTTAATGTATCGGAAGATATGTTTAACCGCTTTAAGATGAGAGGTTTTGGGATCCCCTTAGAAGCGTACATAAAGGCAGACACTAAACATGATATCGAGCCTACTTGCCATTAGGTATAATAAACTACCTATCATGCCTCGATACTTGGTACTATCTACTGACTCATACTTTTCATCTTCCATGAGTTTAGTATCCGAGGACATGGGGGTTTTCATTGGTTTAGAATCTTCCAAGCTAAATTTCTTAAGCATTTCTTTAATATATTTAGATTGATTAAAGAAAATTCCATCTTTCATTTTTTTATTTGTAATCCAAGGAAGAAGTTAAGTTCACCCATCATGCTCATCTCGAACTCGTCATGCATGATTTTGGCAAATTCATCACACATGTCTTGACAAGTTGGACCGAATATGATGTCATCGATATATATTTGAACGATAATGAGATTTGAACTTTTCTTCTTTATAAAAAGCGTGTTATATACCATTCCCATGTTGTATTCATGTTTAATAAGAAAAGATTTTAATCTATCATACCATGCTTTAGGAGCTTGTTTAAGATCACACAAATATTTCTTGAGTTTATAAACATGATTCGGTTTTTCAAAGTCAATGTATCCTGGAGGTTGTGCCACGTATACCTCCTTATTGATAAAACCATTTAGGAATGCACTTTTTACATCCATTTGGAATTGCTTAAAATCTAAAGCACAAGCATAAGCTAATAAGATCATAATAGAATCTAATATAGCAATTGGGGCATAAGTTCATCATAATCGATGCCTTCCTATTGATTATAACCTTGGGCGACTAACCTAGCCTTATTTCGAGAAACAACACCGTTCTCGTCTAACTTATTCCTATACACCCACTTAGTTCTTATGATTGTCATATTATTAGGTTGTGGCACTAACTCCCAAACATCGTTAGCAACGAATTAATTCAATTCTTCTTGCATAGCAATTATCTAACTTTCATCCTTTAAGGCCTCATTTACATTCTTAGGTTCTATAGTAGATATAAAACAAAAGAAGTTACTTTGGTTTTGGGCATGAGACCTAAGAGTTCTTTGGTTAAGGTTCCTATGACCTTTTCTAAAGGATGGTTCCTAGATTCTTTAATATTGACTACTTCGTTAATTTTTAAAGTTTCATCCTCAATGTCTTTTTCTAAGTTTTCCTTTTTGGTAACCTTAATTGCTTCTTCCTTATCTAAGTCATCAACTACCAAGGGTCATGTCTTAGAGGGTGGAGGAGTTTCATCGAATCTCACATTGAGTGATTCTTTAATTTTCATGGTGTGTTTGTTTAGGATGATGTAGGCTTTACTATTTTAGGAGTAACCTAAAAAGATACTTTCGTATGACTTTGGGTCAAACTTCGTAATGTAATATTTAGTGTTTAAGATGAAGCACTTGCTTCCAAATACTTTAAAGTAATCAAGAGTAGGTTTCCTACCTCTCAAGAGTTCATAAGGTTTTTTTCCCAAGATGGCTCTAATTAGGATTCGATTTAGGATATATGTTGAAGTATCTACAGTTTTACACCAAAACATTATGGTAACGATTGTTCATTCAACATTATTCTACTCATTTCTTGTAGTATCCTATTTTTCCTTTCTACTACGCCATTTGATTGTGGAGTGTGTGGAGCCGAGAAATTGTGTATAATACCGTTGGTATTACAAAACTCTCCAAATTGTATTTCATAATCAAATTCCCTACCGTGGTCCATCCTAATTGACACTATTGAGCATCCTAATTGGTTTTGTATTTTCTTACTAAATATTTCAAATTGTTCAAAGGCTTCGATTTTAGTTTTAAGGAATCTTGTCCATGTATACCTAGAATAGTCGTTTACTATTTCTAAGGTGTAAAGGTTTCCTCTATAACTCTGTATGGCTGATGGACCGAAGAGATCCATATAGAGACGTTCTAAGCATCTAGTCATTGAGATTATATTATTAGCTTTGTGAGTAGCTTGAGCTTGTTTTCCAATTTTGCAAGCATCACAAAAATGTTGATCAAACTTAAGCTTAGGTAAATTTCTAACTAATTCCTTAGATGCTAACGATTGAATGAGACGCATATTAGCGTGACCTAACCTCCTATGCCAAAAAGTGGAGTTTTCATCAATCGTTACGAGACATATTTTGTCTTTTGGCTTATTTCCTAATTTCATCACATATAAGTCTTTCTTCCTAATACCTCTACCTATGACCTTGTCGTTCTTAGTTATTTCACTATCGTGTTCATAGAAAGTAACTTGGAAGACATTTAGAGGTCATTTTACCCTTGAAATCATGCAATTATGTAAAATATGCGCTTAATCATTTCTTTTTGCATTTTTAGCACTTGGAAGACATTTGGAGGAAATACACGCGACTTGGGCTTGATTTTGGAAGAATCCGGACAAGATGGCAAATGGAAACAAACGAAGGCTTGAAGAATCTGTCACAAATGGTAAAGACGGCGTCTGAAAATGCTGTGACGCCGTCTGTGT